>CCYA01000243.1:278103-324568 GCA_900000165.1 Ceraceosorus bombacis
GAGCTTTCAGCAGACATTGCCACTCGCGCATCGCATTCCCGACATTCTCCACCATCACACTGAACGCCCCTTTTCTCGCCCTTCATCACGCCTCTCGCATCATCCCCCCCTCCTTTTGCCATCATCGCACTCCCTCTCCCGACGTCACGATGCGCTTCACGCTCCTTGCACTCTTCGCAGCGGCACTCGCTGCTGCACCCGCGCTCGCCATTGAGCAAGTCGAGGACTTTGAGGCGCCCGATTTCAAGCCAGTGACCCAGCCTCCCTACACGGGCACAGTGTTTGATCCAGCACAGACAAATGCAGGTGGCACAACCAACTCAGCAGGAACCTTTGCCGTCTCCTCCTTGGCCAAATCTTTTTCCTACTCCTTCGACAGCAACATTCCCCAGACATCTTCCTTTGCTCTGAGCAGCGTTCAGTTTGGCTCACCCCAGGCTCAAGTCACACCTGGCTTCTACACCGACCCTACAAACACTGCCGTCGGCTTCTTCACGCCTTCGAGCTCTGAAGGCAGACCTAGCATTACTTCGAGCGTTTCTGTGCAGGCCGTGCCCACCGCACCTGCGGATGGTGCAATGATCAAGGCACCCCAACATTTGGGCACCGTGGCCATTGCTGGAGCTGTTGCCGTCTTGGGTGCCGTGTTTGCCCTATAAATAGGTGCGAAGGGGTGCAAAAGTGAGTGGAAGAAGAAGGCGGCGGCGTCTACCTGGCATTGGAACGGTGCGCGGAGCGGAGGGTGCAATTCGTGGGCTGTCGACCCCAACTTGAGGAGTTTCGCCCTGGGCCGCTCTGGACACGCATCGATTTGCACCCTCACCGAGCTGACATTGCACTAAACTCTTCTCGCCGTCAATCTCGCCTCCCGCATCAGATCTCTTCTCTATACCACGGCGTCGCGCTAACTCACGCACGAGGGAAATTGCTCTCCTCTTCTCCGCCCAGAGTACCCATTCGGTCTTCGATTTCACACGTTCCATTCGGCACCAGTGCATTTCTTTTTCCTACCTTTGTGCAAGTTCAACTGCTCCCCCCATCCTGTCCACTCTCGCTGTCGTATCTTGACGCGCACGTCTTGGTAATCGCATGCGCGCGCACATTCTAGCGCTTCGTTTCACGAACCACGCAAGCCATGACGACAACGAGATATGTTACGTCTGAGATAGAATCAGTGATGATGCGATCTGTGAGGGCTCAAGCCACTGAGAGCAGTCACAGCGATGGCGTAAAACGCGGTAATCAGGATAAAGGGAGCAGGGGGGAACGTCTCGTTTGTGGCTGCGTAGAGCGAGGTTGTGGCGATGGGCACGCACGTCTGCACGAGCGTGTCGATGATGGAGAAGGCGGATAGCGCTGCATCTGCCGAACCCAGCTTCTTGGGCACGAGGGATTTGTGAGCATTGGGTGCGCCCGCTTCGTCTTCGACTGCAACGCCAGAAAATACGTCTGCAGCGAGAGCAATGCAGGCGGATTGCATTGCCGGTGCGTAACCGCCTCCAAGCGAGAGAAAGACTGTGCCAAACAGCATCAGCGGGCTGTTCCTCAGCAGCGCAGCGGTAGAGATGATCATGTATCCCAGCATTTCCGTGCTGTGTGTGCGCGCACGCCCAACGTCAGTCAAGCCGTTCGGTGGTGTACACGTGCTCGCTACACTCACAAGAAGGATATGCGTGCGAGCGAGAGATCGACGGCGCATCTCCACAACACCACGAGCGGTTTCAACCGCGCATCAGAATCGCGATCCTCGAGTCGATCGGTGCTCGATGTTGCAGCACGTCGATCCGCCACGTCCTCTTCATCGTCGGCATCACCGATGTCCTCGGAGCGCGCTCCCTTGGCCAGTCGCTCCAACTCTGCATCCGAAAGACCAACCAGCTGCATTGGCTTGGGCACAATCTTTTCCGTCAACTTGACGAGCAGCGGCACGACGGCAAAGAGAACCACTGCTCGGCTTCCACCTATCCAAGACAGCATAAAGCCGACCGAGGAAGGATCCCAAGCCCATACGTGACCCGTCCCAACGATGAGCACCGTGAGACCCGTGCCACCCGAAGTTCCAGCGCTTTGAACGAGTGCGAGGCGCGAGTACCGCCAATCCCTCTTGCCGTCGACTTTGGGCGGTACGAGCAGTCGCAGTGGACCGAGCTTCGAGGCGAGGGATGTACGGCGCGGTGCGGTGCTTTGCGAGGCGCCGACATCCTGCTCCTCTGCCTCGCTAGGCGCACTCGCCTGCGTCGGGTTCGACTCGGCGACAAAGAACGCGGCAAACAGGAGCGCGAGGATTGCAAACGAAATTGAAACGACAAATGGCGTCACGTTGCGCTCGTCTGCTCGGCCGGGAGGCAAAGGAGGAACGGGTTGAGGAGTCGAGACCGGCGGCTGCTCGGGAGCCTCGCTCTTCATCCAGTACCACCATTCCGACTCGAGCGCAGCGTCGATGCGGTTGGAGGTGATGGGAAAGATCTCCGCGAGGAGGCCGGCAAGCAGCGGCCCAAACATGACGCCTCCGAGGTACGTCAGCGTGAGCCAAGTGAGGTTGCGAGTCTGCTTTGCGGCAGTGGAGCGATCGGCGACCAACGTTCGAAAGGTGACTAGCGGCAGCATTTCCTAGACGCGCGCACGACTAAAAGGCGTCAGCTCGACGTCCCGCGTCGCGTACACTGCACTCGTCCTCGCTCGCGCCGACACTCACACTTCCCAACAAACCTGAAATGACGTAACCGCCGATGATGAGGTACATGGTCAATACAGGATGTATGCCGACCTGATGCACGTCTGGCCCGTATGGATACGCTATCGGGAGCACTAGAAAGCCGATTTGCATGACGAGAATTGCGCTCAAGCTGATCAAGAGCACTGGCTTGCGACCCCACTTGCTCAACTTGGGGC
This sequence comes from Ceraceosorus bombacis, assembly GCA_900000165.1. NCBI lineage: Eukaryota > Fungi > Basidiomycota > Exobasidiomycetes > Ceraceosorales > Ceraceosoraceae > Ceraceosorus > Ceraceosorus bombacis. Next base: position 280,996 of record CCYA01000243.1, read on the forward strand.
CAAAGTAGAAGATGGCCAGCAGGGTGAGCAGAGAGGTCAGCGTGTCGGTGATGAGGACGTAGCGAGCAGTCTGCGCCTCGATGGCGGGGCGATTGGGTCCTTCTGTGCAAAAGTAGGAAGGAGAGTGGGGCAGCGATGTCGCAGCATGAACGCTGGCGTGCGAGTTGAGCAAAGCCAAGGATCGCGGAGCAAGCAGCATCATCGCCGCCCTCTTTGCAAAGTCTGCCGCACCAGAGGCGCCTAGCATCGCGCTCGATGACTCGACAGCTCCACTGCTCTGCGTCATCCAAGCCTGCAAATCTGCTGGCGAAGGGTGTGGGTGCACACTGTAGAACTCTGCGCACGAGAACTTCCTCAGCGCATCTATGGCAGCAGCTTTGGGTGCAAAGTCGGCGAGCGACCAGAGCGCCGAAGTGATGAGCACGACGATCAGCGGCCACAGCCCTTCTGTCGGAGGCGAAAGAGTGCCGGCCTCGCCTTGCCCCAGAAGCGGCTCTTCCTCTGCGCTGGACCGCTGTCGCGAGGTCATGGTTGCGAAAGGTGATGATGAGCGTAAGGCAGGTGGATGGTGGGCGTAACGCAAAGGCGGAGAGAGAGGTGCTGCTGATCGTCTGCTATGATCCGCTCGCGAGCGAGGTGGAGGGGTGACGGGTCGAGCCCGTCTATCGCGTGCGCGTGCATGCGCTGGTGGGCTTATCGTTGCATATGCTGCGCGCTCAGCTGGCATGAGCGATGTGCATATCATGGTGCGCATGGTATTCTTTCTGTAGGATACATGGTACCTGAGATGCAGGGGCTCCGCGCGGCGGCCAGCACCCTCGCCGAGCAGCAGGTACCGTACCTACTGGGAGAGGTCACCATACGCGCAAAGCTTGTGTTGAACCAAGCTGGCAGACACGAGTTTGTGGACCATGTCAGCCCCACTCGCGAATTGGATGACCCGCGCCAATAATTACGAATCTTGAATTCACGATCCGAGACCCATGTTTTAATGGGATCGTAAAACACTGTGATTGCGCAATGCATCATTTTTTATTTGATGACTGATCCAATCACGTGAATGTGAAAGCAAGGTTCTAGCTCGAGCATGGCGCGTGCGCAACCCCGCACCGCCTGCGGGGCGATCTTGAGTATTCGTATATTAACAATCAACAATTGCTTGTTTATCAGTCATCCTGCAAGCACTCGGCCCTTCCAAACCTTACTCGTGATCCCACTCGCTCATCTGTCACACTCAAGCTCTCCACTCGCACCTCGGACTCTCTGGTGCAACTAGCTCGCCTGCATCGATCTTCAAACCAATCATGCCACGTCGCGTGCAACATGTCCAGTGAGCTGTGCAAGAGCCTCGCGGCGCTGGCCCCTTGCTTACGATGTTTCCGCCTCCTTCTTCCCGCCAAAAGCCTCGACTCACCTCCCGAGCTCTCTGCGCTCAAGGTCGAAGCGCTTGCTGCCATCAATAGACTGAGACGTCACGTTCCAGAACCGGAGCCGTGTCCCGGTGATATACCCGCTTATCGACGGGCTGCTGTGCTCCTTGGGCTGTTTGGAGGAAGACATGGGTGAGCAGAGGCTTGAGCCAAAGCTACGTCGAGGATGGGGGCATTGCCCGCAGTAGAAGAGCGAGTCGCATCGCTGTCCTGTCTGCTTTCGCCGCTTCGCAGATGCAAGTCTTGAGCTTATTCGCACGTCATCCCTTCAACAGTGACCTCCACGCCGTTCTTTCACATCGCGCCGTAGCTCTGAGGTCGCACGGCGGCGACACTGCCATCCCTGGCGGAAGGTTCGAGGCGAAAGACAAGGATCTAGAGGCCACTGCTGTGAGTGGAGCGAGCAGAGAGACGGATTGTTGCCATACGCATGGGCTTAGCCGAATCATTGTGCTTGCATGCCGGGCACACCAAGCAGCGGCGAGAAGCTTGGGAAGAGGTGAGTGGTGCAAGAAACGGCATGAGCTTGATAACCACCTCGACACTAAGCTGCGCTGCCGATTACGCATCACACAGACAGGACTTCCAATCGACAGTCGGCGCGCCATTAAGCTGTGCGAGCTACGACCATTCCTGAGTGCCAACGAGCTGGTGGTCACGCCTATTGTGGTGTGGTTGATCGACCCGCTCATTCAGCCCAAACTGAACCCATCAGAGGTACAAAGTATCTTCAGCGTGCCCCTGGAAGCCTTTCTGTATCACGTTCCGCCCACATCACTTCGATCTTCCCTCCGACTAGCGTCTACACCTCAGCCGGACCGCTATCGACCTCCCAGTGAAGTCAGCGGGCCTTCAGACTGGCACAATTGTAGGGACATCAGCTGGCTGGGATGCAGGGTCAGAAGACACAACTTTTGGCACCGAAGTAATCCCATTCGAGGCTTGACCAGGTGAGCAGCCTGCTGCGAAGTTCCCCCTCATTTTGGTCAAGTCGTAGCTCAAAGACGCTGCACGCCGCTACACAGCGACATTCTCATTCACTGCGCAATGATGGCATACGACAAGACGCCCTCTTTCAGCATGACTGCGCCAGGTCAACCGACGAACGATGAGCTCATACGCAAAGCTTTCAAGGGACCCTTGGCAGTCAAGAAACGACGCGTCAGACCGCGCATGAGTGGCCTAGAGCAGCCAGTAGATGACGATAACAAGGAGGGCACACATCGAAACAGTGCAGGGCCGAGGCCTCTGCCTGCTCTGGGCGCAACGAAGCATTCGAAATTGTAAGAGTCTTGTATGCGCCCTGACAGCAAAGTGCGCAGCGCGCCTATCGCGCAGACGTCCCGCCATCGACCATCAGGATGGATCCGGTCAGCCTGACAAGCAAAGGTTCGGCAATCAGTCAGCGGTCTTGCAATTGAGCCACTCAAACTCACCAAGGTGCATCACGTGCGAGGTAGCTTGACAGGCGGGAACAGAACGGATGGCGTGAGCCAGCGAGCGGAAGTTTCAGCTAGCGTGCCGCACTCACACTACCGTCTTGGCGACGTCGCGACCGGTTCCGCGATGAGGCCACGGCGTCGGACGTTTTGCCGACAGGGCTGGAGGGACGTCGAGAGTCATCGCGGATTCGACGTAGCCTGGAGGGTATGGGAGTCAGTGAAGACGCCTGCGAGCGCTTGTCCCTGCTTTCTCTTCGACGCACCTGGGCAGATACACTAGCGGGAACAAACGATAGAGGGTCAGCTACTGGTACGACATGGACATCTTGGAATGACCTCACATTGATATTGATGCGCTGCGAAGCGTAGTCCCCGGCGACCTGCACACGGGCAATGGGAGTGAATTTTAGTGAGCACATGCGCATGTGCGCACGCGAATCCTCCTGGCATCCTCACCTGCCTGGTGAAGTTGACGACAGCTGTCGCGCGTGCGAAGAGAGGCTGTCAGCGCGATCGAAAGCTTCGAGATCGTAGCTTCACTCACCCCCTTTGGCGGCGCCGTATGCTGCTTCCCCGGGTCCGCCTGGCGTCCGATGAAGGGGCGCTGTGAGCGGCTCGACTGCTTCCATCGTGAGTAATAAATCTGACGTACCAATGATGCCCTGGCAAGCGTTTGACAGCGTCAGTCCCGGCCAGACAGACAGTCAAGCTCGTTCAAACACACTCACATGTAGACTACCGATATTGATGATACCGCCCCGACTTCCGCGACCGCCCCTGTCGCCTTCCAAGCGGCCGCTCGTTGCGGGTGTGGCATCCTGCTGATCGAATGCAGGTCGCGGACGTGGGCCATCTCCAGTCAATTCGGCCAGGCTCACTTCATCCAGGTCTAAATCATGGTCCGCGGGCATGATGCGAGGAGGCTGCTTGACCATCTGAGCTAGCGCTTCGCGTGTGCCAATGAAGAGTCCTCGAACGTTGACCGCGAACTGTGGAGAAATTGGGGTGCAGGCTTCAGCCCAATGGTTTCGAGCATTCAGTTGATGCGCCACAGCACGTACTGTGGCATCAAAGTCTTTCATCGTTTCGTTTAGCAGCCCGCCCGAGAAGCGCACAATGCCTGGATACAAACAGTATGAGTGTCAGCGGCATGTAAACTCCGCCCACCGACTCGGTGCTCACCAGCATTGTTTATGAGCAAATCAAGTCTGCCGTCTCCAAGCTCTGTGGCCAACTTTACAGCCTCTTTCCAATCCTCTTCCTTTGTGACATTCATCTTGAAGAATTGCGCGCGCCCACCTGCTTGGTTGATCAAATCGTGCGTGGGAACGGTGTAGGCATCGATCGAGCCACCTGGCTGAGCATCAGAATGTGGCTTGTCCGACGGAGCTGGAGCGACTCTCTCTTGAGCCGGCGTAGGGGTCAAATCGCAGCAGAGCACCTTAGCGCCATGTCGTGCCAGGTGCAGAGCGCACTGTCTGCCTGCAACGTCGATAAAGACCCAGCTTGAGCATCGCATACATGCCTGCGACTATGAGAAAGGCACCTCTTACCTATACCGCTGGAGCTGCCGGTCAAGAGCACAGAGCGATCCTTCAGGCTCAGCGATGGTGGCAGCGAATCTGCAAACTTTTGAAAGGACATTTGTGGTGCTCAAAGAAATTGTCGTGAGGTTCCGAAGATTGATTCTTTCACTCTGTGTGTGGAAGAAGGAAGGGCAACTCTACACCGCGCTGCCAATCTGATGCTGGATGTGTCTGCTGTTGGAGGTGCAGTCTGCGGAGGGTCCTTGGAGAGATTCGCCATTCGATTCGACTTGGCGCATGGGCAGCGCGCACCTTCCTTCTCCACATCCTCTCGCGCATATGGCTCGAGCGCCGTGCACGCACGCGTGGACGTATTTGCCGCGGGTCGCTGCGATCTCCATGCAGTCGTTCCATGCGTACAGTATACATGCAGTAGGCGGCCTGGTTGCACTTGCAGCATATACTGTACCACGATTGTGGTACACTTCCCGCTAACGACGACATACCTTGCCTGTATCAGACACGTCCACTCGCTCAATTGACATTTTGCCATCGTCATCGCTAGCGCCAGCTCTCATCATCAGCAGGGGCTTTCAGGCTCCATGGCATTCATTCCACCTACGCTGCTAGCTTCAAGAACCAGCAGCGTCCTCAGGAGGCGCACGGAAATCCGTCTTTGATTGCTTCTCGACGCTCGCTACACAGCGACATGGCCGATCTAGTGAGACCCCGATGATGCTCCTCAGCTCAGATGCTACTCGCTGACACCGCACTCTGTTCACGTACTGTTCATCAGCTCGAGGAGCTGGAAAATCGCCTCGATATTGAGCTCAAGATCAAAGATGGCGCCGAGAATTTGCTGCTCGTGTTTAGCAGCGGGAACCACGCTGGGATTCCAGGTCCACCGCTTGGCCAGTCGGCCAACGCTGGTCCAGGACCCAGCTCGGCGGCCAGCATAAAAGGCAGAGAGGCGTTGCGGAAACAGGTGGAGAGGGAGCTAGAAGCTGCAGACAGAAAGATAGAAGCTCTTGGTCGCCAGATTGCAGAGTTGCGAGTTCGAGGTGAATTGCGCTGCGAGTAGCACCGCTAGGCCTTCCCCACGCTAAATCCCGCTCGCTCGCCCCGGCAGCCGTGTCACCTGCGCCCAGCACAACTCTGTCAGAAGCTTCCTACGGCTACACTCAACCAGGCAGTGCGCTGGGCTTGCAGTCCCCACGCGGCGGCACGTTGCCAATGACGCAAAACCAAGAAGCTGTTAGGGCACCTCCCCTCTTTTACAATGGTAGTCCGCGGGGCCAGTATGCCACGGTTGCCTCTCAAGATCGATCGATGTACAACACAGCGGGATTGGACAAGTCTCCCAGTCTAGCTGGGCGAGAGTTGATTACCGAAGCGTCAAGACGGAGCTCAGAGACGCAAAGAGGGGTCAAGCCGAGTAAGTGCGATTCGCCGTACACGTCATCACTATACACACGCTTACTGAATCCGTACTGTCACACGCAGTCGAGGACGCTGAAGCGGCACGCAACCATGTGCAGGCATTGATGCGTAACCTCGCTCAGCTTTCAAAGTTGGCGTCCCTGACAGATGAGTCTGGCGGCGCTGCAAAGGCGTCGAATGGCAGCGAGTCATTGTCGTCCATGGGTCCACCAACTACGCCCTCGATGACGCGAAGCGCCCAAAGAGCTAGAGCTGCCGCTATGGCCAAGAGCGAAGCTCATCAGAGAACTCCTAGCCATGCGCATGGTCTGGGAGATCTTGCACGGCGCAGGCAAAGCGTGTTGACTCAGCTAGCAGGTTTGCTCCGCTGTAACGCCAGAGTGAGGTACGAGACGGATCCTGATGAGCTGCTAGATTGGTGAGCGAGTTCGGCCCCTTTCAGACTGCCCCTCAAAAGCTCATCGACTCTGGCGGTTGGCGCACGCAGCGTGCTGCCCTGCCTCTCGGACGGCTCTGGCAAGGAAGTGCGCGGAGCGGCCTATCGGACTCTGCGCTGCGCTCTCATCAGACCTCCTTGGGCTCTGATCGCTCGAGCACGTTCCCGAGGTCTCGACATCTTCTTGATGCAGACTTTCATTCGCGATAACAGATTCGAGTACGAGCGGGAACAAGCTCTGAAGCTCGTTCGCGCAATCATCGATGCGGCAGTCTTGGATGACTTTAGCCGCACCCCGGATCAAGACGACATCATGAGCAGTGCCGTCATCAGAGCTCTCGTAGCGGTAGCAGAGCATCACAATGACAAGCTCAGGCATCTGTGTCTTGAAACTCTGATGGAGCTTGGTGCGTCGGCCGTTTCAAAGAGAGGCGCTCTCGCCATCCCTGCTTAGGCATCCACCCCTTTGCAGCGCTCCACGACTTGCCGCTGCTGATCAGAGGAGGTGGACTACGGTCGGTTTTGAATGGGATCGCGAATGGGCCTCCTGAGTTAGCGCCTGCGCTTGCCCAAGCTGTCTTGCTGTTGGTCGACGTGCCTTCCACTCGCTGCCACTTTGCGCCCGGAAGCGATGTTGAGGTGAGTGCACGAGCATCAGGGCAGTGGGGCGCGAGGACCCACCCGGTGACCTCTATCACTCTATCTATAGGTGGGCTTATCAGGCTTCACAGATGCACCCGCCGTCGATGGAGTTGGTCAAAATGAGATGCTGCGCATCACCTCCCAGGTAGTACTGGTCATGCTGAGATCGTGGACCGGTTTGCTCTACCTCTGCAACAAGAAGAGCCACGCTTTGAGGTCTCTTGTACTGGCTCTGCGAGTCAGCCGTCACAGTGTTCGCGAGGCGATACTGGACATGCTCCAACAGGCCTTTGCGGTCGGGCTGAGCAGCAAGAGTGGGCAAAAAGAACACGAGACTAGGCGAAGCACAAACACCGCCACCGCGCAGCGCTATCCCTTTACCGGTGCTCAGCAGGATCTATCTGAAGAAGGACGTCGACGCCGCTTGCATTTAGTCGACCACTATCTCGCACTGCTTCTCGTCGTCATGATCGATGCAGGTTTGCTTGACGCCGTCGTGCACGTGCTAGAGACGGCTCCGGAGCTCACAAGAAGCGCTTCGATGCTCATGGGTCAGCTTGTGCAGACCGCAGACCGCGTACTGCCTCGCAGCTATGGCGCCGCCGTCCATGCTTTCCCTCACCTCTTCACCATGGTCTCACGCTTTGGAAGCGAGCAAGATCGGCAGCGCGCTATCGGCGCGCTGTCTGCCATTGAGTCGCACGCCAGATCACGAGCTCGTACGCGCAATTCCAGGGACAGCACATCTGCGCACGGGGTGCCTAGCAGCATCCGACCTCGCAACCGCGCAGATTCTGTGGAAGATGCGCGCCGAAGAGGTGGAGATAATTCAAAGCCGAGACAGATTGTCATTCTCGACGATGCCGAATTTCGAAATAGAATTGTGGATACGCAGGTGCTCAACACGCGCGACCACACACGCTGGAGCTTTGACAAGCTCATGGATCTTTTCGAGGGGCCCCTCATGAATGCCAAGAGGCTCGAAGAGGCGACAAGGAGCATGAAATTCGCTCGACGCATCATAGCCTTTTACCAGCCCTTTTCGCTTCGATTTGCGACCATCCCAAAGACGACTGCCAATCTGCGCTGGATCAGACTGGGTTGCGCACTCTTGACGACCTTATCGTCGTGTCCTGATGGGCTCAGATTTCTGGCAGAGACGCGATTCTTGCGAGAGGTTCGAGAATGTCTAGAACAGCTGCTCCCTCTTGCACCTGCTGGCCAGGTGATCGGCGCAGGCGAAGCGATTTTCTCGCGCATCCGAATCGTCGAAACACTCACCGGCGGCTACTTTGAGATGCTCGGCGTGCTGACAAAGACGCCTGAAGGCCTTCGCATTCTGGAACAGAATCACCTCTTTACCGCGCTCTACGCTCTCAGCGAGCTCAGAAGCCGCGACGATCTTATGCGCTTGATGTTAGAAAAATTCGACTACTCCATCGAAGGACACGCTCGGATACTGTTCTCAAAGGTCTTGACGTCGACCTACGAGCCAATGCGCCTGTTTGCCACCCAACATTTGGCCTCGCTGATCAAGAAGAGTGTTCTACCGACACATTGGGCGATACGCCTGCTCCTCACTCAACTCTACGACCCTTCTCTTGATGTGCGAGAAGAAGCTGCTCTCATCCTCAAAGACATTTGCAAATCTACAGCGATGCTCAACATCGTCGTCTCTATGAGCCCCGTACTGGAGCACTTGGGTGACTCGAGCCACGCGTTGCTGCTCATGTTCATGTCGACTTCTGTTGGATTGCGATATCTACTGCAGGGAGGATACATTGAGAGGGAAATGGACGACTGGTTCCATCACCGCAATCAGAGATACGCCGTGCAGCTCGAAGTCTTACTCGCGCGCGCTTTCAGCATTCACCAGGCAGATGACGATCCGAAGCTCCACGAAGAGTTTGACGGCACAGTCCCAACGCACTTCTACGGCGAGCTTGCCAAAACGCACGAAGGCTGCGAAGTTCTTTCCCGCAAGGGTCACTTTGCAGAGTTTGCGCGATTCATCCGCTTGCATGGCAGCGAATTTGAAGATCTGGAGATCATCGCCAAGCTGAAGAGCATTTTGTGGGCGGTCGTGAGTAGCGGAAGCCTTGCGGCAGTGACTCAGTCTCGAAAGAGCACGTCTTGCAGATGACCGAAGCAGGCTGACCTCGATCATGTGCTCGCTTGCATCATGAAGGGCAACATTGGTTCTACAGCTTGCGGACTCCCCTTTCTGGAGAATGAAGACATTATCGCAGTCATTGTCGACATTGCCGAGACGTCTCTAGTGCTCTCGGTGCGTGGGTAAGTATGCGTGTCCTCGCCCGCTCCACTGGCATTTCTCTGACGTGCGTCTTTGTGACAATCAGCACCTGCTTCTTCACTCTGGGCCTGATCGCTTCTACGTCTCCGGGAGCCGAGCTGTTGCAGGACTTTGGATGGGACTGTGCCTTCACCACATTTGGCACTCCCATCAGCCTTTGCGTGCCACGCAACCTTGATGCTTTCGTCACGGTGAGTGGCGCCGAGCCGTTAGCAGCCCTTGCAGCCGATGTTGACATCATCTGCACTGCAAACCAGATCCCACCTTGGCAAGTCAAGACGAGTGCTGATCTCAGGTACTTGGAGCTCAAGAAGCCGGACGGTGGCATTGAAAGCGCAATCATGCTCTGTATTTCAAATTTGGGTAACTCGGTCCAAGCCAACAAAGCTTCGCGCTCGCTTGCAAAGTTGAGAGCCCAGCACCGATTCATGTTCCAAGACAGATCGCTTTTCTGCCGAGCTCTGGAGTTGCTCGAGAGCCATCACTATCGCCAGCCGGTCAGAAAGTTCATCTGGGAGCTTTTCAACGTTCGCCTTGACGAGCACCTTGCGCTTGACCTGCGCGACATCCGCAAGCGACTCGCGGATCGTAGCCGCACTGCTAGCTCGCATCCACGCTCGATGTCCACACTTCGACATTTGCGGTCTAGCAGCGATGGAGCTGGAACGAGGCCTGGCGCATCGCTTCACGTCAACGGCGCTGCGCGAACTGCATCTAGACAAGACGTGCTAGAATCGGAAGAAGAGGAGGTCGAGCTGCTCTCCGAGGCCCCAGGCGATCGCCGTGCTTCGATCCTGGACGATGAGGGAGACATGACAGCAGATGAAGACGAATTGAACAGTCAAGCCTCCATCAGCGTCATGGCAGAGGGAGAAGACGTTGGCGACGACGCACTGCTCGATGAGGGCATACTCCGGGATCTCGATCTAGGTCCACAGGCAAAGTCACGCGTCAAGTCGTACGAACCTCCCACGCAAAGACTGCTGCCGCATCATCGCCTTGTGGGCGGCTTCAACACCGCAGACGAGGTGGCCGACAGTTTCCAGCCCTCCGGCCTGCTCGGCCCCAGAGTCTCGGCGTCGCGGACATGAGGCATGTTGCTGCGCTTACATCCAATGCCGACGCGTCTACGTCGTGGTCAAGGTTTCGAGGGGTGAATTACATTGGAACATATCCGGCGTGTTGGAGTGCGAAACGTCTATGTCGGGTCAAAGTGGTGATGTAGGGAGGGAAGTGTGGGTCTGTCCGTCACTGCTAAATTCGCCTGGCAGCAGTGTCGACGACAAATAGACCTCCATGTGTCTTCTTCGCACCGGCAAGTAATGCCTGCCTATCCAAAATGTCTACTGTTTGCTCTTCCTCAGCGGTCGGCGCGCTCATATCTACCGCCGAGCGATGCTTGAGGCCCACCTTGCCATCAGGCAACTCCAGACTTGCAATGTCCTCTGGCAGTTCGACGTGCCTCACAGAAGAGACGAGGTCCACGAGCGTCTGCAATTCTTCCTTTAGTCGTTGCTGCGCCTCAGGAGAAGAAGGGTATCTCAAAGCCGCCAGCTCGTGCAGCTTTTGCAGGTGTTCCAATGTGAGGGACGTGCCAGCCTTTTGTGCTTCTTCGATGAGGTCTGCAACGCGCCAGGTAGGTGCCACGGGTATACACAAATCATCCACCATGATCTTTTGAGAGGCTGGCCCGCCAGAAACGCGATCGCTGTTCGCGCGACGCGTCGAAGTGCTGAAGGACCGCGCTCCCATCTGCGAACCGATCGGCTGGGGTGTCGACCGCGTGTAAGCTTGGAATCCCCGACGGCGGCGTCTGCGCCTGAGACGCACCTCGGATCAATCACGCACCGTATGCGAGTCGGTCCCATTGTTAGCCGACGGCGACGGCGACGACGCTGGCCCATCCAAAGTCGTGCTGCCACTCTGGAGCTGGGCAGCCATGAGCGCACGGAACCTAGAACCTGGTCTGTCCAGCTGGTTGAAAGGACCGGACTCGACGACGCGTCCTCCGTCCAGCACAAGAATCGTGCCTGCAGACTTGATGGTGCTTAGCCTATGCGCGACGATCCAGACCGTGATTTCACCTTGCGCAATGATGGACTCGATGGCTCGATTGACCAGATACTCGGAAGCGGAATCCAGCGCAGATGTCGCTTCGTCCATCAGCAGGATGCTAGGTTTGCGGATCAGTGCGCGCGCAATGGCTATTCGTTGTCGTTGTCCTCCGCTGAGTTGGCGTGGCCCGATGTGCGTGTCCAAGCCTTGTGGTAGCGAAGCGATAAAGTCCGTGCAATTCGCCAGACGTGCCGCTTCCTCGATTCGTTCTCTGCTGGTATTTGGAGTACCGTACGAGATGTTTTCGGCAATAGTGCCTTCAAAGATGGTTGGCTCTTGCGATACAGTGCCGATCAGGGAACGCAGACTTTGCGGATCGACGTCTCGGATATCCTTGCCTCCGATCGTGATGCTTCCCGAGTCGGGATCGTAGTATCTAAGCAGCAGAGCGTGCACGCTCGATTTGCCGACCCCGGACCCTCCAACCAGAGCGACTGATTCACCAGGTCGAATGGTCAGCGAGACGCCGTTGAGGATGCTTTGTTGAGGTCTTGAAGGGTACGCAAAGTGCACGTCCTCAAAGGCGATGGCTCCTCGAGCGGGCAGCGTCTTCTCCCCTTCTTCGAGCCTGATCTGTTCGGGCACGCGATCTACGAGCTGGAACACTCTAGCACCTGCTCCGACACCGCGCATAAGAGACGCGAAAAAGTGGGTCAAGCTGGCGAGACCACCTCCTAAATAGGCAGTGTACATCAGCAAGCTGGTCAGATCTCCAACAGTGATTTGGCCCCTCGCCACGAGAGAACCGCCCACTGTGAGGAGCGTGAGGATGGCGCAATTTCCAACGAGACCCGTGCCTCCATAGAAGATGCCCGAGGCGTAGGCTTCCTTGGTCTCGAGCGCGACAATTTCGCGCACTTTCTTCGCAAAGCGCTGGGTCTCCTCGACTTGCGTGCCAAATGCAGTCACAGTTCGGAAAGCGGGTCCCACCAATCTCTCTTCGGCCACCTTGGTCATGCCTCCTACAGCTTCCTGCGTCTTGTTCGTCAAGTCTCGCAGGTAGCGGCCGTAAAAGACTGCTCCGATCGCAGCTGGCGGTACGACAGCCAACATGAGCAGGGTGAGCTTGGTAGAGATCCAGAACATGGCCGTGCCTGCAAAGATGACCGTCACCCCGGCTCGCAAGCCGTCTCCGATGTCAGACGTGATCGCATCGCCTGCCAGGATCGTGATGTGAGCGTGTGCAACAGTGGTCTGGCAGTCGCTCGCTGCTCACCAAGAATGGTAGTGTCGACGTTGAGCCTGCTCACCACGTCTCCCGAGCTTCGATCAGCCCACTCGACCTCTTGCCGCAGCGCTGTAGCGTAGGCCTTTTCGCGCATGTTCTGCACGATCCTGACACCAGCCAGCTCCAGCATGATGTTGCTGCCCGCTTTTGCGATCGCGCCAACGGTAAAGATGACGAGGAGGAGCGCGGCGACGCTAGAGAAGCTGAGACCGAGGAGTGAAGATTCGCCATTGGTGAAGAAATCGATGACCTTGCCGATGGCGAAGGGCACAGATAGCGATACAGCGCTGCTGATGACTAGAAGAGCCAATGCGAGGACAATTCGGCTCTTTTCGGATGCTGCCAGCGAGAATAATCTCCGAATATCGGGAAAGGTGGGCGGGGGCGTATTATCCGCACCTTGACTTGTTCCTGCTCCTTTGGCCGCGGATTGAGAAGCAGCTGCTAGCAATCGGTCCTTGGCTTGCTTGAAGATTCGAACAGGTAAGGATAGCTTTGGAGCCTCTCCAGTGCTAGACGTCTGCGATGCTCTTGCTTGCACTTCGATGCTCGCCTTCGGCTCTGGGAATGTGGAAGGGATTTTGGGTGGTGGAGGGGAAGCAGATGTGTTCTGTGGGGCAGAAGTTGCTGCTGCGTCTGAGCGATGTCTGACGCCTAGTGCGGCGATTATCGGCGAGCGAGGTGCTCCACGTCTGCTGGTGTTACTCGAACTGAGGGAGCACAGGGGACTGCTAGAAGCGCGTCTTTGCGCACTCGAATCGCGTGGGTCTATGCGCGTGGCTAGTGTAGAGCTACAGGGAGCGTCAGTGGAGTACGAGGAGCGCGGGTGACGACCGCATTGTGAGTGCGACTTCCAAATTGGGCTGATCGCAGCAGCAACGCCGGAGCAAGAGACAGCACCGGCATTTCTCGAGGAGCAGATGCTCGAGCTGAGGGACGCAGCCAAGCCAGTACCCCGAGCCGTGCCGAGCCACAGCATCTTGAGGCTGGTCAGGGAGACTATGAAAGCACCGAAGTTTGTGTAGTCGAGAGCGCACCGCTGCTGGGACTGGTGGTGTGATGGAACTTTTCCCTCCGAGTTTGTGCGCGGGCTGACCTTCACAACCACGAGTTGGGCTCGCGAATCGGATCCAGCAGGGTACGTGATGATGATGAAGCGCGCGTGCGTGCTGACGCCATGCATGCGCTCAATCGATCTTCTCGACGCAGGGTTTTCGAAGAACACAATACAAATTTGACTCGGTCACATGCTCATATCACTATTATTACAAGAACAAATGTAAATCACGTCTTTCTTCTCTTTTCCCGTACCGCCGGCATTTGTAGGGTGAAATCCTGAGGCTAGCAGACAGCCCAGTCAGGAGCGCACCACACTATGACGCTGGAATGCTCAATCACAGGTCTGGAATGACCTCTGGGGCGCCATCACAACATGTTTCAGAGAGCGAGACCGCGCGAGCGAACCAAGACGCAGATTCGATTCATGGCCCTTTCGATCGCGAGGTGCTGAAGGTTGAAGATACGATTCGTGATTGTAAAGGTGGATGAATGGTAATGCGAAGTGCATGTCTAGCGTTGCCTCGTGCCCTGCCCACATGCAACCGCTCAAATGTGGTCGATGATGGCGCTCTTGTCCAAAATTTTGCCATTGACGCTCTCTAAACCTTCCCCTTCGTAGCTGACCAGAGGGCTGATCTCGATATCAGCTGCGTCATTGATCTTTGCCCCGCTGCTTTCCAACCATCGCCTCTGTTCCGCCAGCAAATCTCTTCGACTTGTCTGTGGGTCGTCCACGCCAGTGTTGGGCGCGTTCTTCAGCGGCGAAAATTCGGACCTTCTGGCGACTTCGTGGACGGCGAGATCCTTGATGAAGGGAAAAACGTCAAAGATGAACAATTCCAACTTCATCCCGTTTGGCTTGCTCGGCTTGACAGCTTCTCCGCTCGCAAGATCGATCGTCGGGATCTTCTTGCGCGCAATGTGGAAAGCCATCTCCGACTCGAAGGCTGGAACCTCTCTGGCCAAAAATTCGGTGGTGTAAAAGTGATTGACAATGTTTGCAGCTCTGAAACTCAATTGGCCATCCTCATCGCGCGCTTCTGACAGCTCCTTTGGGATTTCGCTGTACTCGATGACGCCCCACTTGCCGTTGCGCTGGGCTACAACACCGACGCTTTCTGCTGGATCCGTCTTGACCACTGTCTTGACGCCCGCACAGACGCCTCGCTCGATGCACAGACCCACAAAGGTAGGGTCGCCCACCTTGACGAGGCAATTATCCACACCGAATGCGTGCAGGTACTTCACGCCCCGCGATTGAAGCGTGCTAATCACTGTTTCTCCATCCGCAGCCCCACCAGCGCCTTTCAGTGGAGCTCGAAGTGCAGTGTAGATGCCACCATTACCGTCGGGTGCTGTTGCAATCTCTGAAGGACTAGCCAGCATGACCTTCCCTTCCATCGTCAGGCATGGCAGTGTACCTAGTCGGCGCAGAGATCAGGCAGAGCAGTCAGCGGGCTAGGTCACGGGGAGCACGACCACCACCACATGTTGTTCTACAGCACTCACCCTGTTCGAAGAAGATGACGTCTTCTGCCTTTAAGCCAAAGTACTCGTTCTGCTGGAAAAAGTCGATGGTAGGCTGGCGCGTCGGACCGCTGGTCATGATGAACCACGGAATCCTCGCCTCCTTCCCAGCGAGCTCTTCCAGCTTTCGGATCCTCTCTGCTTGAAGCTGAAAGAGGCTTTTGCCTGATGGCAAGCCGATGTTGTAGCATCCCTTTGGTGCCGAGCTTCCAAGTCTCGTACCTTGACCGCCAGCCAGCAGAAGAACGCCAACTTGACGCGCCGCGATAGCCTCGAGTCCACGCTTGCGGTACTTGCTCGCCTCTGAAGCACCCGAACCAGATCCTGCAGCTGAGAAAGTGCTGCTGGCGGGCGGAGCAGCGAGTGAAAGGCGCTGTTGAGCCAGCGCCGCAGCTTCCGCTTCCCCTTCCAAAGCCTTCTTGTAAACTGCATTCACGCGCTTGACATCCAAAGCTTCGAGCTGCGCTTGAAACTTGCTTCGCTCCTCTGCATCAAGCTTGGACCAGAAGGCGAAGACGTGGTCTTGTCCCGCAGCTTCGAAGCGCTGCTTGAGCTCGGATGGGATTTCGGCGCTGGCCATGGTGAGGGTGTATGCTGGCGTTGTTGGAGTGATGCGTTCGTATGCGTTGCGCGAGTACTTGCGAAGAAAAGGTGCGCGCTTCGAGTGAGCGTGGTTTGATGCGATGGGAGCAAGTTGTTGCAGTCGTGAGTGAAAGGTACACGGAGGTGAGAAGCCAAGACTCGACGAAGACCTGCTCTGCGTATTCAGGGGCAGGTATTCACGATTGCATGAAATAAGCGATTCATCTGCCAAGCACGCCGAGAGCTTTGCCGCGGTGTTGTCTGCGCATGATGGCTTCGCGTCCGTGCGCATCTGCTTTGAGCCTGCGTGCGTGACCCTGCATTCAGCGGTTGCTTGCCGCGATCGATCATGCGCTCGCTATACACGCAGCACCATTCGTGATCATTCGCGTTTCAAATCCATCACTAATTCACGACTTGGGACTTTGCAGGGTTGAGCTCCGTCATCCTGCTGCTGCTTGAGCAAATCCACCCGTTGACATCTTTGGCCTTGGCTCACTGGCATCGGCTATGTCCCGGATCACGTCGTCAGCTTGCGCTCCACGATCGAGTGGGGCTGGAGTCCAGCTAGAGAGAAGGCAGACATCACCTCGCCATCGCACCAAATCACCTTTGGTGTGCCACACTGCGATTCACTACAAGTATGCTGGTATGTGGATTTCGCTCGATGAGCCACCGCAGCGTCGTCGCCTGGAAGGCACAAGCATGATTTACGATGACATCCATAAGGAGCAGCACGCATATCCTCCTCTTCCGACTCGTCAAGCTTCTCCAGCACCGCCTGCCCAATCCCAAAGCCACTCCTGCAAATCGAAGCTGACGGCTTTGCAGAGGCGCGAGACGTGTTCGTGCGTGACGTTGCATCTGAGCTGGACGTTGGGGGCCAGAACAGCGCTGG
Organism: Ceraceosorus bombacis; assembly: GCA_900000165.1. NCBI lineage: Eukaryota > Fungi > Basidiomycota > Exobasidiomycetes > Ceraceosorales > Ceraceosoraceae > Ceraceosorus > Ceraceosorus bombacis. The sequence goes on from CCYA01000243.1 coordinate 297,635, forward strand.
AGCTGCTGAGACGTGTCAAGAATCTTTGAGTAACTAGGCGATTGATCTAAGCATGCGGCGAATCATGAGCTCGTGCGCCGAACGCGGAAAGCTGCGCCGTTCCACTCACCTGCTTGAACACGTCGGAGCTCCGACTGAGCACCTCTGCTTGCTGCGCCGCCGAGGGACCGCCAATGCTGTCTTGCAACAGAGCAGTGTCTTCCTTCGATTCGATGAGCAGTGCTTGCAAGATGGCCAAAAGGCGCTCGATAGGAAATGGTTTGGGGCCCAAAAGAGCTTGAGAATTCTGCAGCATCCACGTTGCGAGAGATTGTCATGAGTCTCTGAGCTTGTCGTTCCCCTCGAACGCGACTCACCAAGGTCTCTTTCCGTCCCTCATCAGCGGTAGCCTTCTTCTTTGGTTTCCTGCGAAACGCTCCGCCTTTTTTCCTTCGAAGCTTGACTTGCGCCTCGGCCCTTTCTGCAGCGGGCAATAGGGCATGCTCGTCCCTCAAAAAGTACCTCGCGTCCAGTCGAGCAGGATTGAAAGAGGCTAGAAAAGCAGCGATGACAATGTACGTCTCTAAGCGCGCAAGGGACGCGGACTCCATCGAGGTGCCAGAGGATGTTTTCGCCTGTGAGCCTCGCAGTGTGGTCGTACGAGCGGCGCTGCGTTCATTTCCTGCGACAGCGGCTTCCGACCGCTCTCTCGCTTGGGCGACGGCCCATCGAACCCATGCCTGTGGCCATACTAGGCGGGGTAGCACGCGCAGCAAAGCGTCTCTGAAGAGCGGCGTAGATCGTGCGAGTAAAGCTGGCAAAGCAGTGGAGGTCACTATTGAAAGATGTTTGTGTGAGCGAGATCTGCGGCGAGGATTCGACTTGCAGCTCCGCCTCACCTTCGCCTGTCTGGACGGGCACCGCGAAAGGGTGCCAGATTGCAGCTACGAGCATCCGCATCTCTTCTTCATCTACGACATCGGCAGACAGCGTGTCGTACGCAAGGCCAATATAGACTTCGTGGAGTGCACGAAGACCTGACAAATGGGCAGGCGTACTGCTGATGCCGTGCACCAGTTGATCGGCATCTTTGCGAAGTAGCTGAAGCGCGTCTGCATACGCCATTCCGACCAAGCATGGGATCAGCGACTACAACGAGACAGGATCGATCGCAGTGCCACGCACCTGGCTTGTGAAGAGCAGACATGCGCAGTTGAAGTGGCTGGCCTGAGCCCAGGCTTGGCGCGTTGCCCTTGACTGTTCGAAAGTGTCGTATGGATAAGGTGGAGATGGTCACCACGCAAAGCCTGCCTTGAAGCCCCAGCTGACGGCAGGCAAGTGATACTTGAGCAGCCTCAGTAGCCAATTCTAGTCGGAAGCCGCCTTATCGAATCCTTCTCACCAATTCTGCGAGCCTCCAAAATGCGTCGCTGAGCGCTTCATCCCACACGTCCCTCATCCTTTCCGCCCCTTTCACGACTATGACTGTCTTGCGCTCCTGTTCGTGCGTCAGAGCGCGTGCAAGCCCATTCAAAGCCAAGTCGAGGTTGTCGAAGTGTGCCTTGGGTCTGGATGAGCTCGCACCTCCCAGGTCCGCGACGAGTCTTTCAAAGACCGAAGAGACGCTGCACACTTGAAGCGGGTCGATCTTGCACGAAGTGACGGATGTGCGCTCGAAGAGCGAGGCGATGAGAGCGTCGGCTCGTGCTGCACTGCTGGCGTGAAGGTGTATGGCTGGCGGTACAGGGCTGTCGGGCTGGATCGGCGCCTCAGCGCAGTCAGCGTGAATGCGTGTGCCGCGAGACTCGCCTTTACTCACATCGCCGAAGAAGTCCAGCAAGGTGCGGATCACCGCTCCATGTCCTGGCCAATGCGCCGTCAACTCGGCCACAGTAGATTCCAACATGGCTCAAGACCGCTGCTCGCCTGTGCCCTCAAATGCGGGTTCGTCGCGAGAGGAGAGGAGGAGAGGTGATGGGTGCATGGAAATCAAACGATATCTTAGGACGGCAACGTCAGCGATGGATCTCTCCAACCTGCGACTGGGCGGCGAAGTCACTCCAGTCACGATCAGTACCTGCTGCTTGCAGGCATGGCCGCGCGCGGCGCACATGCGGCCGCAATCGTGAATTGCGAATAGCACATGTTGCATCTGCGGGGACGTGCAGCAACACTCACGACTCCGCAACGCGACGCGTCCAACACTCACTCGATCAACCACATCCCCGTCCCAGCAGCAGCATTCACATGATGCACGGACGAAGTTCACTGGTGGCATCATCCAAATCTTGCACCAAGCATCCATCACATTTAGTCGAAAGTCAATCGAGATCTATCAGTCATCTCTCTCTCTCTCTCTCCACAGCCGCTCTCACATTCACGCGTCCATCACCTTAAAGCGGACCTGTGATGCCACCTAAGCGTACATCGAACGGCGCTGCCGGAGGCAGCATCGGTGTCAAGCGTGGTAGACCTCCGGGAAGCAAGAATCGACCAAAAGTATCGGCAGATGGAGGTGATGCGAGCGTGTCAGCCGTCAGCGCTCGAGGAGGCAGAGGTCGAGGTAGAGGGAGGGTTGGTAGTAGCACTGGAAGCAGCGGCCGAGGTCGAGGCGGTGGCCGACCACCCGTACGCAGGAGCGCCGCAGAGGCCAGTGTGAGGAGCTTTTCGCCGACCGCCGCCACGAAGCGTCGTCGGCAGAATTTGGCTTCTGCAGTGCTTGATGAAGCGGACGATAGTGGAGGTGGCACACAAGAGGAAGATTCGGACGGGGACGCGGAAGAGGATTCGGGTAGCGATGCTGAAGATCCCGGTAGAGGGTCTGACTCTGGTTCCGAAGAGGAAGCGGAAGATGACGATGAGGAGGAAGAAGATGAGGAAGATGAGGAAAGCAGCGAGGAGGAGGAGAATGGATCAGAGGTGGAAGATGGCAGAGCGAGGGAGGCCGGCACAGCCAGGCGCTTGCCTAGCGAAAAGGTTCGGTTAAGGAGGTGGAGGAGGGTTGGGAATGACGAAAGGGACGCCGTCACGAGTGAAGCTGGTGCTATCTGGAGAGTGGCCAGGTGAGGTGGAATCAGTAGCTCCGAGCCTCGCGCGGCGACTTGTCTCACCCAACGCTCTCGTTTGGCAGACCCATCCTCGCTTCTCTACCAATAGGACAACGTGATGCAGTGACGCAGGCCCTGACTCGCGCGCTAAGCCGCACCGAAGAAGCACTTCAAAAGACTCTGGTACCGCCCACAGCCCCATTGCCTCAGGGCGTCGTATCTACGACTCCTGCAGGAGGTGGCTCGTTGCAGGCGTGGCGTAACGAGATGAGCAGGTACGACGATATCACTGATCTGGCTGCTGCTAGTGGAGATGCTCTAGATGTAGAGCAAACGCTGGGAGCAGAGAGGCATGGAGATGTGGTGAGTAGCAATGCGCTCGGCAAGCTACGGGGTTTGATCCGCTCATAGATTGCACACACACACCCAGGCAACGCTCGAATCTTTGCTGTTGCCAGAGGCAGTTGAGACTGTGGCGCTCACGCGAGCCTTGGACGCGCAGACAGCAGAGCTCCAAAGTGCCTTGCCTCGTTTGAAGCGTCTTCAAGATCGGGCGCGCGAAAGGCCAACAGATAGCGATGGTCGAGAACCTCGTGATTCAGCTCTGAATCTACCACGTATTCCATCTGGCGCAGCCACTGCCATGTCCGCTGCACAAGACCGACTCATCGTTAACCAGCTTGACGGGCTACTCTCTTGACGCATGTACTTGCCCGGCTCTAGTGTACTAGTACCTCACAGACACATTCCATCCGGGACGAGAATCCAATGACAGCAACAACGATCTCGATCTCATCTCTGCCCTCCGACTATGCACATGTCCGCAATACGAGTCATGGATTGAGAAATGCCATCATGAGCGTTGTCGACGAGCGGGACCGTGAAGATGAAGTTCGTGTCGATACAGGTGACGGGAAAAGTTGAGTAGCCAAAACTTGGCAGCGGACGAGCCGCTCATTGCATGTAGACTTGCTGTTGTGGTTGTTGGACCTGTCGTTGTGCGCCCTCGTGGGCAGAAGGTAAGGATTGGAAGGTCAACGACACTCCTGAAGGCAATCACCTTACAACTGTAACTCACCTGCGTCCATTGTCCATTTTGAGGCTGCATTTGTCCCGGTTGACCCTGCTGAAGGTAATTTTGTTGAGCTTGTTGAGGAGCGCCACCCTGTCCCTGCACTGCCAAGCTCGTAGTGAAGTAAGAGTGCCTCAGAGCTTCGTCGGCAGAGATGCGTTGCGTTGGGTCGAATTTGAGAAGCTTGTCCAGCAGGTCAATGGCTGCCGTGGGCGTGGTGCATACCAGCATCAGAGCTAGACATCGCTTCTTCGCGACACGCGAGATACTTACCGAGGGGATGCGCTTTAGGAAAGAGCTGCTGGAAAGGCACTCGAGGAGTGCGTGGGAGGGGGCGCACCTGGATTTCGGGCTATGTATGCGCATGTGATCTTTGCGCGTCAGCGTCCGGTCACACGAGCTGACCTTCACGCCCTTTACTTACCGAATCGTTTTGCAGTCTCTTCATGGTGATCTCGTCCGGCGTGCCCAAGATTCTCAAAATTTGATTCAGCTGGTCGCTGTTGTCTCTACCTCTAAACAGCGGCACTCCAGAGATCATTTCCGCCATGATGCATCCCGCGCTCCATACATCGATGGATGTGCTGTACGTTCGCGAACCCAACAGAACGTCTGGAGCCCTGTACCATAGCGTAACCACCTCGTTGCTGAACGTGTTGACCGGAATACCGAATGCTCTGGCGAGGCCGAAATCTGCCAACTTGAGCTCGCCCTGAGGTTACGTTGGGTGTGATTTGAGCTGTGTGGCTTTCTCCACCAGTCATGGCCAGATACTCACGCGCTTGTTGATGAGCAAGTTCTGAGGCTTGAGGTCTCGGTGGAGCACCCTATTTTCGTGGCAGAATGCGGTGCCCTTGAGCAATTGGAACATGAAACTCCTTACAGTTGTAGGATCCAACGCTCCCCTCTCTCCATGAATGTCCATATACTTTTTGAGATCCTGCTCCATAAATTCGAAGACGAGCATCAATTTGCTCTCTGTATGGATCACGTCGTGCAACCTGACGATGTTGGTGTGACGCAGCTCCTTCATCAGAGAGATTTCGCGAATTGCTGTAGAGGGCGTGCCTTCTTCCGCGTCCAGGTGAATCTCCTTCAGAGCTACGGTCTCACCCGTCGTGCGTGACCTTCCTTTGAACACTGTAGCATATGTGCCCTCTCCCAGCTTCTCCAATTGCACGTAGTTCGACATGATGCTGATGCAATGACTGGATGACGCGGTGCCCGTGTAATTGCACGCGAGGCTGGGTCTGTGCACGGCTCCAAGGAAGGGTAGTCTGAGCGTGCTCTGCAAGACTCGCAAAGAAAGGAGAATCTGAGAGCTGCAAGGCCGAACCAGACGAGGCGGCGAAGTGGAAGCCTTCGAGGTGTCGGGAGAGGTGAGGGGCAAAAGGTCAGGGCGCGCACGCGGCGCGGTTGGCTCTCTCTACCAGCTTGATCATGGAGCATCACAAAGCTGCTGAGCATGCCGCACGAAACACGCGTCGGTCGAAGCGCATCACATATCTCCACCTTTGCCCCTTGAGAATGCCCATAGGAGACCTCATTCACGCAAGCGCCCGACCGCCTCTGTCCCTCACACAAGACGACTCTGTTCACCCGTAATTGCAACGAACGCTGCTCGGAACCATGAACATCGCTGCATGCTGGCGTTGCTGCTGCTCTGCAGGCCGTTATGGGATGGCCGCTCACGGTTGATGGATGAGCCACCCTTGCTGTTTTCAGCTGCAAGGGACACCCGGGCCCATGTGCCCGCAGGCTCCGTGCACTCATCGTGACTCAAGCAAACGTTCACCCCCGCCGCGCGAGTCAGAGGGATGCGCGTGACGCGTCTGCACGCTGCATCTGTTGCACGCGCGGGCCGTGATTTGAAATATAGGTTCAAGATGACCCACGCGGTTCAATTCATGATTCATGCTGTCCCGTTTGCTTCGCTTTACCACGGGATGAAAACAAAATCAAGGATCTCAATCAAAAATCTCAGTTCCAAGGCAAGATTAAGGAACCCCACAGGTTTCTTCGAGGCAAAAGGAATTCCTCATTTTAATACCTGTTCAAGTGACAACAATTAAGCGCCAAAACATTTGGCCTTGAATCTGAAGCCGGTCTCCACTTTTCGCACTCAGCACAACTTTCTTTCCACGTCTCCTTACGAAGCCGCGTTTCATCATTGAGTGTGTGGAAAGTTCAGGGTCTCCGTCCATTGCACGTTCTTCGCCACTCCTGTTTATCCCATAGCCAAGCTTGCCATCTGAACGCGTCGGCATCTTGCTTTCACACTGACTGATACCATTCGTGACACTGGACGATCAAGTGCGACCATGATCGGCGCACCAGCAGGTCTGCGGATGATGACATGTTTGGGTCCACCGAGCTGCCTAGGACGAGCGGCCGGATCAACCATGACAGCGATACGAGGCATTCTCCTACCAGCAGCCTCAAGTGCAATCTCGCGGAGTGCGCACCACTCATCCACACCGAATGGTCCTGGACAGAGATGCCTTGCACTCGCCTCGCGATCGGTGCGGTGCTCAGGTCAGCAACCGGCCGAGTCCATCAGGCAGCAAGTGCTCCGCTCGGCACAGAGTAGTCTTCACAACAATGCTCATCGATTCCATACCTCTCGCAACATCTCGCTGCATCGCAGCACATCTCAATGCGCTCAAAAGGACGACTCAGCAAGCTCTGGCGCTCGAGCAGGCAGACAGCCAGGGAGTGGGGACACGTCGACTGTCGATGCACGGCCACAAGGGACGGCTTCTCGAAGCGCTGCAGGAACTCACGATGCGGCCTCCACGGTACAGAGCAGAAGCAGGATGGACTCGACCTCGACTCCGGCGTCAAGCTCTCCCGCTCCAGCACTCTCCGAGGATATTCTAACACTTCCAAACGTTCTCACGATCTTGCGACTAGCTTCCACTCCCTTGCTGGGTTATCTCGTCGTTCAAGGTCACATGGAGCATGCATGCGTGCTGCTCTTCGTATCTGGCCTGACGGACGTGCTGGACGGCTGGATAGCAAGGGCAAGAGGAAGCTATACAGTCTTTGGAAGCATTGCTGATCCTGCTGCGGACAAGGCGCTCATGACCGTCATGGTGTTGGCTCTAGCGTACCGCGGTCTATTACCAGGTGAGTATGTCTCATCGCCAACGACGTAGCTGCGGCAGTTCCACTGACGCGCAGGCCTCGCTCTCGCCTTGCAGCTTCACTCGTCGCACTCATTCTGGGTCGAGACATTGCGCTGGTCATCAGCGCTTTCTTTGTCCGGTACAGAACGCTTCCAGAACCAAAGACTTTTTCGCGCTACTTCAATCCTCGCTTGCCCTCCGCCACAGTCACACCGACGCAACTTTCAAAGTACAATACCTTTCTTCAGCTATTACTGGTGGGCGGGGCGACGCTCTTGCCGATCACTCCCGAGTGGTTTCAAGAAGCCTCGCAAACGCCATGGAACATTTACATGGCGCTCGTCGCCATCACCACGGTGTGGAGCGGCGTGGGCTACTTGGGAGGCGGTGGATCTGCTAAATTTCTTGGCAACAAGGCGAGGGAAGTCGCTGCTAAGCGGTTCAAGGGCAGCAAGCAGGATAAGTCGTGAGGCTGGTACTATGCATGGCATTCCATAGTCGCATGACATCTCGTGCTGTATGGGACACAGTCAGTGTCGAAGAGAAACTTGCTCGCTGATCGCCAGAGCTTCCAGAAAAAGCCGATCGCGCTTAAGGGAAGAGCTCACGAGGGTGCGTGCAGACCGAGAGGGCGCGGCGTTGAGCCTTGGTCAGGAATGTCAAGCCAACTTGGTACGAAGCATTGGTCCAGCCAAAGCCCTCTTTTGGCCAGTACTCCCACTGGGTTCCCTGATTGCCATATTCGGCTTCAACAAGGTGGGAGAGGTTGACGGCGTCAAACTTCTCCGGAATCATCTTGAAATCGACAAAGGAGACGGTGAGCAGGTAGAGCCAGCGGTACGCCAATCGGCGACTGTCCTCGACGTAATTGTAGCGCTCGAGACCGATCCATGCTAGCATTTGGTGGGGTGGCCAGGCGAAGGGATAGTCCCATTGACGGTTGGGCCTGTCCAGCGAGATGGGTCCTCGAGAGTCTTCCGTGCCAGGGACCAATCCTCCTACTTCTTCAAATTTGCGCAATGAATTCTTCATCATCTTGGCTGCTTGGTCCTCGCTGGCCATACCTGCCCACATGGCCCAGAAACTCGTCACACTTTCATAGAAGGCTTGTCTCTGCGTGCTGGTGTCGTAGTCAAAGTATAAACTCTTTCCCTCGTTCCACAAGTACTTGTCCACCTGCTGCTTTCTGTATGCAGCGCGTGCAAACCACTCTGCGCTGGTCTGGGGCGCCGAATGGCTGTGCGACGGCTCGTCGGGCTGCTTGTCGGCGTAATTGGGTGGGAGCGGTGCCCAGAGCGTAAAGTCATCCTCGAGCTGGAGCTTGTCGTCAAAGACCTCGCGAATAGCAGTGGCAATGTCCACCTCGTACTGCAATAGAGATCAACGTCACCTTAAGTTAGCATGGCCTTGGGTCGGCGAACTCACCTTGTACAATAGAGAATTCAGGTCAATGGTCGCAAGACTGGCGCAACGCTTCTCGAAGCGGTAAGATGTATCGTGACCGCTTTCGCGAACTCCGCGGTCGTGCATGAAGTACTCATCAAGCGCTGGCTCGTGTACTTCTCCGTGATTGTACTTGTGGGTGAATCTGATGAAAGCATTTTGCCGTTAGTGCCCTTCAGCAATTTGGATGACATCTTTTGCAACTCACTCGTTCACACTACAGCCGTACTTTTCTGCGTATGGACGCAGCACATGGGTAAAATGACTAGCTTCCGTCTCGGGCGGCACACCAAGACCTTCTGGTCGGTATCGACTCAAGCCGGTAACGGGGTCATAGCGAGGTTCCTTCATCCAAACGGTGTGGTACTCCTTGATGGCCGACTGCATCGCCCTCTTGAGCCACGCCTTGTTTTCCGCATCGTCATCGGGATTGAGTCTGCTGTAGACCTGCAGAGCCATGTCGGTAAGGAAGGGCGGCTGAGACCGCATCAAGTAGTAGCTCCTATTCCCGTTGAGCACCTTGCCGTAGTGACGAATGTTGAACATGAAGTGCTCAATGATGCCTCGTGTCATGTCGACCCAACCATCGACGACCAGGCCGAGCGAGATGAAATACTGCGAGATGGGCTGGGATTAGCTAATGGCTCAGCGCTTTCGTATGGCCACACGCGAAACGTACCGAATCCCAATTGTACAGCTCATTAAAACGAGCGCCTGGCACAATGAAGGGTATACCTCGCAGCTCCTCTTTTCCCCGCTCATTCGTTTCCTTGCGCATGGCCAGTGCCAGCAAGCCGGGGCTCTCATTCAGGCTGCGCGTGTACTCCGAAGTGATGTTCTTCGGCAGCACTTGCACTTCGAGTCCGAGATTGGGCCGCTCCCGTGCCAGGGTGCGATAGTAATCTATCATCTCCGTCTCCGCAGCTGGCACGTAGATGCGAGGGTTGCGGCTTGCGCTACGGTTTTTGGGGTCCGAGAGGATACGTTCCAGTCCATCTCCATCGATGCGTCGAGTCAGATTGTGCCAAAAGGTTTGGCTGATCATGCGGCTCAGACGATCCACTGCATTCTCGGTCAGGCGCGACTCGTCCAGCACGATGCGTTTCCTGCCATGCTCTCGCGCCAGGGCCAGCTCCTGCAGCAGGTTGGACAGCATGTAGGTCTAAGGAAGCTGATATAGTCAGCAGTGCATCGTGCGTGTACTGTGCTCGGTCGGAAGCGACACTTACTCCACGAATGTCAACACCCTTGTAGCCGTTTGACGTAGCTGTGCCGAGCGTGAGCACCTTCGGGCCACTGTCTGTTATGCTGATCTGCAGCATCGCCGGTCCGCATCAGCGACTGCTGATGCGCCAGCACCGATCGCGCCCTCGTTACTTACTTGGAAATTGCCATCCGTATCTTCTTGTTCAAGCACGAGACGCATCGTTTCCTCGACATCCACAATGAAGCGCCTCTGGCCTTCCTGGCTTACGGCATCTGAGCGCAAAGGAGATATTATGCAGTCGAGTCAGGGCCGATCGGTGAGCCGTAGACTCCAGCACCATCCACCTACCATGGCTAAGCCGACGCTGTCTGATGACTCTGTCATCGTTCATCATCACGGGCCTTCGCTTTTGCTGAGCCTGTTCGAGCAGGCGAGCGTCGCGCAACTTCAGCTTCGAGAGGCAGGGCTAGACTTCGGACATGCAGCTCACCCAACTTACCATGCTATAAGTGCGATTCACGCCTCCCGTTCTAGTCGTGCCTCGCGCAAACGGTGCTTCGCTTGTAGAGACGGTCTTGCGGAGGTCTGGCATGCCACGCAAGTCATCCACTGGAGGTCCCGCATGAGGAAGGTGCTTGTTACCTCCTGCAGGCTCCACCTCGGGACGAAATGTGAGCCCCTGGTTGTTTGGCGAGGCGGGCGTGCTGACACCTGGCGAGCGATAGTTGCTCCCATCGGGATTGCGTCGAGGAGGCAACTCGAGCTCTTCGTCCGATTCCTCTTCGATGGCACCGTGCGTACTGGACCTCTTGGATCCTACAGATGCGATGCTCGCTTGTCTCATTTTGCGCATCAAACTGACAGCTTTGGCTCCTAGTCCATCGTGACCATGACTAGATATGCCTCCTTCATCATCATCTTCGTCCTCCTCCTCGACTCGCAGGTCAGCAGCACGAGCTGCAGTTCTGCGCTCCTCAGCCTCGTCCTGATTCTTTGTAAACGGATTGGATAAGCGTCTAGCGCTCGATGGAGAGATGGGCGAGAGGGGCGTCGAGGGCGCGCCTGCGCGTGAAGCCGCGGGCGAGTCGCTCGACATCTTGAAGCACCTGGGCTGTTGCGAGGGATGAAAAGGGGGCTTCGAAGCGCCTGCACAAAGCGGCAGTCAGACAGCAAAGTCGGGCGTCGTCAGTGCGCGAGATGATGGGAGATAGAGCGCGTACACCCAAAAGTGAGGGATGATTTGCATGAGATGAGAGGCCCTTGCTCGCAGACAGGATTGACGATGATGATGAAAATGCAACACCTCATCAAGAGTCTATAACACCTTTTTGACAGCAACGCGCGACCAGCTCAAATCAAAATCACGAATGTTACTCGTGAGTCGTAATCACAATTGAATGATGCACGCGGCGGCTGTGCAACTTGAGACGCAGGGCAGGGCAGGTCAGTCGTGGCAGGGCATCTGCTGCTGCTGCGTGGTATTGTATGCATAGCGCCGCCGAGTCGTGAGCGCGTCTGCGATCGCGGCACGAGCTGCTGCTCATCACGAAGAGAGCAGCGCCGTGCTGCTGCTCGCATGCTCGCGCGAGGCGCACGGACCATGCTGCACAGAGTCTCGGTGCAGCACCATGGCAGCAATCCGTGCAGCGATCGGCATTGGTGGTTTGGGTTTGGGCCTGAGACTTGCGACTGTCCTCAAATCTCACGCTCGATCAGTCTGCCAAGTCACTCTGCTATGCGGGTTGCTGATCGCGAGCGACATGTATGCAAATAGGAGTATAGCGAACGCAGCAAGAAATTAAGGTGACAAAGGCAAAAAGTAGAGACATGTAACGAGGATCATGCAGCGTGACGGTCGCGACAATGACGTAACGCAGCGATAGCATAAATATAAGCCTCAAGGCTTTACAGGCATCAATCGATCAATGCTTGCCCTTGGCCGGAAACATTTCCCAAAGTGTCGCTTCATCAAGCCTGCCCCTGGTGCGTTCGTACCTGTGCCAAGTGTTGATCTTTTCGCCCCACTGTTCCAGCTCGATGATCCTAACACGTCGCTCCATCTTGGTGCTGCCGTATCCCAACAAAGAGCTTCCGCCGTTGAAGCACATCCAGATCCCCTTGATACGCCGACAGTCTGCATTCTCGTGCCTGAATGAGGTTGGAGCCGCAGATCAGTCTGAGCACTTTCTCTCGCGATGGCAAGAGCTTTTGGTCAAGACTTACATGTGACCCGAAAGCACGCCGACCACGTCATTTTCGGCACCTTGCCCTTGCAAGGCATCATACAGGCCGCCCTCCTTTTGTGCGCCTGTGAACAGCGAAACAGCGTCAGCAACCGGATCCAGGCCAGTGTTAGAGGTGTCCTTGACTCACCTTTGATACCGGATGTCTCGCCCTGAGGCGGCCCAATGATCATATCTTGACCCAGCTCATTCTTGTCGACAGGGGAGAAGCTGCAGATAAGGCACGGACATGAGAAAGTAATCGAATACGTAACGCTTGCGTGCCACTCTGGCTCACAATTCCGGCAAAGGGATGTGAACCCAAAGCAACGCAGGAGGTTTTCTGCCACCGCTTCCCTGGGCAGCGTGCGCGTCCCAGGTCTTGTCGTCTCGTCTGATGTCGCTGCGCCTGGTTGTGACAAGTCTGGAGTAGTCTTGATCTTGTCTCCGCTGGGCCCAGATACGACCTAGATCTGAGGCAATGGACGTGGCGAGCATGAGCGATCGAAGTTCCAGTCGCACTATGAAAGCCCCGCGAGCTCACCTTTGCCACCGTCGGGCTTGTAGGGAACAATATGCTTGACGACCTTTCGGCTCTGATCCAGCAGCCACTGGATCTGATCCTTTCGCACCCAGTCATAGCCTTTCGACGCACTGATGCCGAAGAAAGACCAAGGCAACAGGCTTCCCATTCCCGCCACGGGCGCCTTGACACCGCTGTCGAGAAAGTATAATGAGAACAAATGTGTGGCGTCTGGGAAGCCACGCGGTTCCGTCAGAGTCAGCGACCTTCATTCAGATGAGGGGCATTTGTGTCACCATGACTTACCCGGCGTAGGCGCCCGGAGGTGGATGTAGTAGTTGCCGGCCCCTGTGCCATTGTGGAGATTGGCCGGGCCAGCGCGTGCGAGTGAGTATGGCATGTGACTCAAGAGGAGTTGCAGCTCCCTACGCGTCAGCACGCCGGTCTGGTCAAGCACGGAGGCGGGGGAGACCACGTGGATGTCAGAAGCTTGCTCAGAACGAATACGCGGCGCTCTCATCTCTACTCACTTGAGAATCATGGTTGCCCATGATGCTGGTCCACAAGATCTTTCTATCAATGACAGGCTTAAGATAAGTAGCCAATACGCTTCGCTCATCCCAAGACGTCCCCTGTCCATTGAGCTGATCGCCGCTGAAGACGACAAGGTCTGGCTTTTCTTCGTCCAGCCATTGTCCCATCAAGTCCGTCATTGTCTTGGCGTTGCAGGGCGTGATAAGAGTGTCACGGCATGGTTCAGGCGAGGTGGAAAAGTGCAAATCTGCGATTTGCATGATCTTGAAAATGATTGCGCAGAGGTCAGATGACGCGCGCATATCCTTGGAGACACGATATGCCGAACGCACCTTGAACTTTCCATCTTGATGGAAAGTCGGCGCGATCGGGCTGGTCGGATCAGGCTCGGGTCGACGCCTGACAGCCAAGCTGACGCTGACCATCGACATGGAAGGCTTTGCCGGGCTGATTTGCCCAACAATCGTAAAGCCGGGAAAGGCCTCGTTTTGGCCATACTACGAGAGTTGACGACTGCCGTCAGCACCGCTCAGAAGTCAGTACGGGGCTAGCACTTACGACAAGGTCAATCTCAGTGATGGCATCTTGCTGCGTTGACTGCCTCGATAGCGTTTCCCTTGCAACCTTGCCCAATTGCTTGCCCTTCTCTCGACCGATAATCTCTATCACTTCTGTCTTGCCCTTTCCATCGCCAGCAATCATGTGTCTGAATTCGTCGTCGATCTCTTTGAACATGTCATCCATCGTGTGGCCGGGTCTGTTGTGATGCTGACCAGGAGATGCTATTGGAGCATCGTCTTCTTCATCATCTCCCTTGTGTCCGCCGACGGTTTGAAACCATAGATGTACTTCTTCGCCTGTGCCCAGCATTCTGAAGAACGGCGTGCCAAGGTCCTTCTTGGTCCTGTGCCATCCTTGTTCGCGCGTTCCTGGGGCCGGCTGGTTCGCCTTGACTATCTTGACGTCTACGACTTTTCTAACGCCTGCTCGACGCGAGCGGCGGTAGAAGATGTAGCGACTCTGTGGCGCAGATGCGCAGTCTGAGCAACAATCGCACATTGCACGCATACAAGCCACGAACTCACCTCGATGTTTCCAAAAAGCTTGTCAAACACCCCACCGCCCAAAGCGCCTCTTCCCTTTTGCGCGGCCGTGTCAGCGCCCAGCGGCCTTTCCACGCGAACCCAGCGACCTAGATTGGCTTCCTTGAGCTGCGAGGAACGAGGCAAACAAGGGCCCAGGCTCAGTAGGCTGCAGCTCTCTACGGTGATGTCCGTGATGGGCGCAGGATTGGGAAGGAGCGGAGCATATGCGTCCAGAGGAAATGAAGGATCCAAGCTTGAATCTAGCGCTTCAGAATCCCAAGCTTCCTGTGCTGTTGCCCCATTCGACGCTTCTCCATTTTGAGCTTGACTGATGGATTTCAGATCCGGTCTGACGCTGATCTTGTCATGAGCTTGCCACCCAATCTTGTACCCGCTTAGGGGTTGGCGAATGGTGTCATGGGAAACCTTGTACAGCACCGTCAATACAAATACAAAGGCGGCCCAGATCAAGACGAAACGAAGCGGTGGGCGTTTGCACCATCTGGACTTGCGCTTGTGCTGAGCATAACGCTCTTGCATGTGATACGTTTGAGGGGGGCGAGGCGGAGAGCCTAGCCTGATACCGCGTACCATCTTGCAACGATCACAGAAAGCTGCTTTTTGAAATGCCAGGCGATGGCAAGGGAAGCGATTTTGTTTGCTGGCGATGACTGCTCTCGACGTGGGATGGTGGTCGAGCGCAAACGACGAGACTACCTCCAGCCAGAGCAGGTCTTCTGCCAGAGGGCCGGGGGTAGAATGAATGCGCCGCCCGGAAGGTGATGCGGACGAGGTCAGGCTTGGGCGTTACGATGATGTCGGGCGTGGCTACGGTCTTTTGAGTGTGGGCGTTGCTGTCTTCAGTATGGTATATGAAGGGGTATGCGGGTATATAGGGTAATTACTGTGAGGGCCACAAGTCTGTAATGAAGTCGTGAATTGTGAATTGTGAATTGTGAATTGTGAATTGTGAATTGTGAATTGTGAATTGTGAATTGTGAATTGTGAATCGTGAATCGTCAATCGTCAATCGTGGTAGCTTTCACATTCACGCTTCATTTGGGCAGCGAATTTGTAATTCAAGATTGCTGCTCCCTAGCACTCAAGACTCACGCGCAAGAACTCGAGAGTCGAGACTGACGACTGCATGCAATCAAAGCGTGCCGAACGCCCGCCTTGGCTATTTCCCACGTGATTTAGCGGGCATGCATGATGCACCAGCAGGAGCAGGAGAGAGTCGTGCGTCGAAAGTGAGTCCGTGCGTTGGACGAAGTTCACCGCGTGTTGGCCTCTCGACTTTCGCGACTTGGTGATGTCCGCTTCGCCGAAGGTGGTGCTGCTTTACATGTACTACTACGTGACTGTAGGTAGCGTCCGTGTTCAGCAAGAAAAGGGCCGGACTCCTGACTGCACTCGCACTCGCGTCTCATTCCTACATTCACATTTGCACGATACACTCATCAGACTTGGAGTCTCAAGCTGAAGACACTGTGACTCACACTACCATGCGCGTGGAAGAGAGATCGTGCATTGGCCATCAAGGAACAAGAAGCGTTCGAGATTCGGGCTTCCATTTGCAAGCTGAACCATGTCATTTCTGGTGCAGCCTCTTCTGAGGCACTTCCTCAACGCGCAGGGTATGGGTGGAGACAGGCCGAATGCAACTTCGAGCGGAGGTAGCGCAGCAGCTCAGGATGGTGTGCCGGTTCCAAACACCGCCTTCAAAGCGCTGTACATTCCTCCAACATTGAGCGCACCCAGGACAGATGCGGAAGCTCAAGCGCTGTACAATCATTTGCGCACTGCCAGCTTCTTCTTGGATGCCATGCCTCTACTCACCGACTCTTTTCATCTGCCCTTCGGCATCGGACTGGACTCTGTCATTGGATTCGTACCCGGTGTGGGAGATTGGATAGGTCTAGTGCTCAGCTTGTACTGCGTCTGGCTAGCCAGTCTTTTCAAGCTGCCACAGAATGTCATCACCTGGATGGTGAGTGGGACGCATCCCTCGACGGTGTGGCCGCTGCAGGAGCACACACTGACAAATCTCGCAATTCTTTAGCTCATCTTCGTCTTTGTGGATGCATTTGTCGGCATGATCCCCTTTGTGGGCGATGCGCTCGATGTAGCGTTCAAAGTGAGTCCGGGTCTCGGCGCTGCCCAGGCCTATCAGCGACGGAACAAGCGAGTTAGCCTCTTACCAATCTCTTCGCGATGTTGCGATTCCCTCTCTTCAGGCGAATTTACACAATTTGTCAGCCTTTGAGGCCCACCTGCTCAAGACGGGCGGGCGGACTGAAGCTGGAACGTTCTCGATAGCCTTTCCTCCTTCCAAGCCTTTCCTGCCCACCTTGCCCGAACCCATCAGTGTGGGTGTGAGAACATCAGAGGAGCCCACCAGGTCTCTGGGGAGTGCAGCCTGGAGACGTACCGCTCCTCCTTCCACCGCCGGTGCCGGCACAAACGCTCGTCAAGGCGGTCGGTTCAGTGGCATGCCTTGGGGCAGCCGCGCTACATAGTACACGATCGATTCGCGTGGTACCCGCAAAGCATCGCATTTGATCAATAGGTACAAAGACAACATGGCAAAAAGATGTAGGATCAGCGACACGAGGCAAAAGAGTCCATAAGAGTAGGTCAAGATACGTTATTAGGGTCGTAGGACGTGCACGAAGCAGAGGCGGAATGAGCTAGAAAATCGCAAGATGGCGCCTCGCTGGACCTTCTCCTCAATCATTCCAAGAGAGCGGCATGCGCGCGTTTTGACAGCCTGTACAAAAGAAGCACGCACCTCGTCAGATTGGTGCGGTTGATCGCCGTTCTGCTGAATAAATGCTCACCGTTCGGAGAGAACATGCACATCGTGTACAGCGATGCGAACGATGACGTTGGCGTAAAAGTCAGAAGCTCGTCTCAGCCTGGCCTCAATGATCGCCCGCAACTCCGCAGGAAGAGCAGCATAGGCCTCCAAACCTGCTGCAGCAGGCGTTTGCGCGAGACCAGTGCGGCCTTCTGCACGCAGGATTGCGACCAAATGCGAACCTGCAAACGTAAGGCACAGCGATTAGCAGAAATTGCATCAGGGCTTCATGTCATCGCCACTCACCTAGCACTTGTGATCGGGTGAACGTGCGGGACAACGCGTCTACGTATGTCGCGGGCGAGTCCACGCCTTTCCCGCCGTTTGCCATGCGATCCAGCCCACGCGTAAGCTTCGATCCAAAGGAACCGAGACCCTGCGAGCGCGCGACTTGTTGAGCATCTATCAAGCCATGTCGATCAGCAAGTCCCTGACAAAACTCACCGAAGTCTTTTTGCCGGCCATCGCGTCAATATAGCTCAGCTTTTTGGCAACATTATTTTGCGCTTCCACGAGCAAGGCGTCAAACTCTTCCAGCTGCTTTCCAAAGTATGCCCCCTGGGCCACGAGCAAGCCAGGCTCATCGCCTACTGGCTGAAGCAAAGCCTCACCGGCCGTCTCCAGACCTTGCACCGCGCTTGTGACGAGCAAGAGCACTCGAATTTTGCTTTCCAGCGATGAAAGCTTGGCTCCCTGTTGCGCCCACAACTCCTTGGGCACGTAGAGCTTGCGGGTGACGAAAGCGCCCTTGACGATGCTCAAATGCAGCTGACGCATGAGATGGAAAGGCCGCAGGGATGGGTCGATGGGAATCGGCGGAGCGATAGACGATTCCGCTGGTCCACCTCCCACGCCTAACCAGGGTAGAATTGTGACCTTGATGCCAGACGCAAACGAAGGATGGCCACGCGATGCCGAGTGCAGACCCGAAGGGAAGACGAAAGACATTGCCGACGCTTGGCTATTTGAGTGAGCTTGCCCCGCTCGATCACTACTCGAGGGGCTGCGGCCGGCCGACACCGCTCTAGACATTGGGTGTAATCTTTGCGTCGCTGCAGCCTGTGCTGCGTTTGTCGAAGCGTACACACGCAGGCCCGTCGCGGCTGCACCCGGAGTCAACGGTCCAGCAGGAGAGCCTGGCATAGATGACTTGCGGCTTATCCGGGGCATCGGCGGTGCACCTTCGCCATTCGACGGCAAGAACTGCGCCGGTAAAGGGGGTCGACGATTTCCGGGTTGGGAAGCAGCCCTCTTTCGACCAGCCGAGTCCAGCTGACCTCCAGAATGAGGTGGCGACGGGACGAAAGATCCATGGGGTCCAGCAGAAGTGCGCTCCATTCTTGGCGAGCTCGAGCTCTTTTCCGAGCCGGTCCGCTGCGCATCGAAAAAAGTGAGCGCTTCCATTGTGGGAGTGGCAAGCAAGCTGTTGCCCGATAAAGACGCATTAGAACCGGGCGAAGGGGCCCTTGCCGCCGGCATGACGTCCAGAAAGTGCGGCACCTTTTGTCGCCGCTGGCTGATGGTCCCGCGTGAGACCGAAGGGCTTACAAGCAGACGAGGCTGGTGGGGGCTTGAAGCCGCCCCATTGGTCGTCCCTTTCGCAGCGCTTGCGTTGAGCCTAGTCTGGCTTGACGCAGCGTCGGCCGTGGACTGCGCCAGATCGAGCTGGTGGGCCCCACTCGTCCGGGGCGTAGAGATCGCAGAGCCCATATCTGCTGCAGCTGCGTTGACTGCAGCCAAGGCGTTGCTCTCGCTACTAGATCGACGCTCCATCGCTGTGCCATGGCTTCTAAGAGGTCGTTCAACGTTGAGTCGTTGACTGACACCAGAGAGAGAGCCTGTAGCTCCGGACCCCAAGTTGGATTGGTGCTCGTACACTCGTCGGGATTCGGACGACCGTCCAGGCCGAGAAGAATCGTCTAAAGAGCGCCTGGTAGGCGTACTTGCGCTGCGCAAATCGTCGATCGACAGATTGGGGTCTACATCAAAGTACGGCGTGGTCGGCGTCTTGAACTCTTCTTCGAGCCCAACGGACAAGGCAGTGCTAGCACGCGTAATGTCGGGAACTCGAAGAGCGCCGGAAGGCAAGCCAGGCCCAGTGCCCACAGCTGATCTGAACGAGCTTTCTGAATCCGATCGATCTCGATGCGCTTCGTGGTGCCCAGCGTTCGGACGTGGAAGTCTGTGTCCATTTTCCGCCAATACCTCTTGGTCGTCGAGACTGTCCCGGGTTGAATCTCGTGACCGATTGCGCTGTACCTGCTCAGCTTGTACGGAGATAGAAGGTGTAGTGAGAGAGCTGCGAGCGACGTCTCTTTTGACATCATTTGAGCCCGTCGCCCCTTCTAATGGCCGAATATCCGCTCGGAAGTGCGCGTCCGCGGCCTCGGACTCTGGCTGACGGGGAAATGCGAGCGAAGACTGTATAGTCCCTCGTGACCGGTTTGTTGGGGGAGATTGCTTCGGGACTTGCACATCGGCGCTGCGTTGAGGCGAGCAATCACCATCTTCAGTTGAAGCGCTAGCGATCTCTTCGTCTGGTTCGTACAACAGTGACAGCAAGCGTATCCGTTCCGCGTAAGTGTCGTGCTACGAGGAGAGCAGTCAGCGGTCAGCTCAGCGCTGCGCTCGAACCCTTGCGCGGGTGATAGATGCGACATCGCGAGCACTTTCAAGTCTACTCACAATGACGCGCAAACGCCTACGCTCTTCCTCGCGGCTGCTCTTGTTCTTCCGCGGCCGATTTGGGGCAATACGATCCATTACTTCTTGCAGCAACCTGACGGCCTGCTTGTACGCCGCTATAGCCTCTGGCACATTGTTATCGCTGTCCATGACTACAGCGCTCTGTGCTTTTTGCAGAGCGATGGTGAGGACGCTCTTGGAACTGAGAGGAGCACCATTTGCGTTGAGGAGCGAAGCTGGAGAGACGCCGGGTACTGTGCCCAGCTCTGCGATATCAGCATCAGAAAGCATGCCAAAGCGTGGTGAGCCTACATCACTCAGGCCCGGCGTGGGGGGCGGCTGGGATTCATCTACTGGCGCTGCTGCAGCGCTGCCCGTGGGGCGCACGCTCCCAGCCGCATTTCCGGAGGTATGACCCGAATAACGAGCGTTTTGTGATAGGCGATGCCCTCCAATGCTGGTCCCCGGAGATGTAAGAGAACCCGCATCGCTCGAGCCGCCCAGGGAAGTGTTGTGGCTTCGCTGACTCCATCTGCCATGACGCGAAGCCGATGTGGTTCCAGTGGTGCTCGGACTCGCCTCGTCATCGGCGTCTAACCCGCTTCCGTTCGCTAGCTGCAAGTCCTCCCGAGCATGAGCCAGCACATTCGCAGCGGAAGACTTCGGTTCGTGGGTAGCGCCGTACTCAGTCGATGCGTGCCTAGACAGACTGTACGTCGCTTCTGCTGACCTGACGCTGGTGAGCGCAGGAAGCAGAAGCTCGCGATGCGGTGCCGTGCTCAGTCGCTGCTCGTTGTGACTCGATCTCGGGGCACTCGAGACGCTTTGCGTTTGTCTGTGATGAGAACTCAAAGCGGGCAAAGGACCATCCTGATTGATGGAGGAGCCTTCGAACCGATTTGAGTGCGCATTGTCTGGCCTACCTAAATCCTGCGCTTTTGCACCTTCTCGCCTTGTCGTAGTTGGTCTCGATATGTCACTCCCTTCACCTGCGCTAGCCCCGCGTTGGGATGGCAGGTCCCAGCTCCTGTCACCGATGATGGATATGCGGTCCGGTTTGTTGTACTGGAGCCTGCTGAGCCTGCCCCTTCCTGTGTTGCTGGTCGTGGAGCTGTCGTTGCTCGTCAGAGATGCAGAGGCGTTCCCCTGACCTCCATATAAGGCCTGAGCTTTGTATGCTGCGCCTGGACTAATCACATCTCCCGCAGAACTCGTCGACACATCTCCATTGGCAAGATGAGTGGAGTTATTTCCGGTGTAGACGTCATCGTTACTTGGCGACATCAGATCGCCATGAGAAGCCGTCCGGTTCAACGCCCGACGTGGGCTGCTGATGCCAAGCCCTTCGTTCGGACTTTCGCCAGAACTCACAGAAGAAGCTGGATTGGGTATCGCTTGGTCCGCGTTCCTAGTGATGTCGGAGACTTTGCGCCAGAGATTACTATCGATCCGACCTTTGTTGTCTGGCCTTGGTCGTGTTGGACTTGGCGGCGAGGCTCGACTCGCAGAACCGCGAGCATTCTCGTTCTGATCACGATCGCGTGACCTGCTGCGAGATTTGGCAGATCTAGGCGACTTGGACAATGCAAATGCAGAGCTCAGTCGACCCGGCTCTCGCGGTGATCTCTCGGGTCGCGGAGGCGGCGCCGGCACGGGAGCGGAGCCTTTTGATTGGGAAATGTGTGCGTCTTTGAGGGACGAGCCGCCCCATCTTGCTGCCATCGCCGCGACGCTGCCTGTCCTCACTCGCGGCTCGAGTGTGTCAGCCGCAGCAGAAACGTTGGGGCTGGTTTGCGAAGGCGGCTGCTCTGCCGCGACTGTCGATGATGGGCTAGGAGAGACAGGACTGCTTTTCGATAATTTTCTACCCATCGCTGCCGATGCGGTCCCGCTTTGCTCTGCAACTGCGCGCGACTCCGGTCCGCGCTCCGTCCGCAGCGCATGTCTAAAGACGTTTTCGCCATCAGAAGACGTCGAAGCGCTGCTAGACGATCCCACCTGCGCTCTTGCCGGTCGCTCAGAATCTCTAGACTGAGCAGCAACGGGAAAAGCTTCGCGTTCGAACGCTGCAGAAGGCTCTCGCGGCGGTGTTGAGGCCGCTCCACTCTTGCCCAACAACGCGCCCAAACGGCTTCCGCGCGAGTTGGGTGCAGGTCGTTCCAAGGCCTTAAGTTTGCCATGTGCGGAAGCCCTGGGATTGCGCGGGTTCCAGCTATCCCAAGCAGATGGTCCATCCTGTGCAGGCACATCTGATGGATCCGAGCCGTCCGTCGAGCCCATCAAGGGTGACTCCGTATCCACCGTCTCCCACAGCTCTTCGTCTCGGACCAGAGACCGATTGGACGGGCCACCGGGTGCAGGCTGAGGAGCTCCGCCTCGACCTGCAGATGGACTCGCTGGTGCCAAGGACAATTTGCCAGACACTTGTGCCCTACCGTCAAGGGCCGGAGAACTGGAGGTGGCAGAACCCGCCTGCGCTGGCGTTCGGGGTGATGACGAGAGCTCGTCGAAGGCCAGAAAGGACCGCGTGCCATCCATGCCTGGTGTGGAAGGCAGAAATGTAGACTTGCCGTTTGCTGACGTCATTGTGATGTCGCAGTGCTGGTAAGGTGCGCAGCGCTCGCAGCTTGTGGGGCAGCAAATGCCAGCGTCGTCGCTGTCGCAAAGTCGGTCTGGCCGACGTCAAAAGCCTAGAGAAGCCCTGAAATGCCGCCACAGCGGACTTGCAGCCGAATTCTTAATGGGAGCCCAGACGCTTCGTTCTTGATGGATTGGTAGTGATGATGAATGGGATTTGTGGCGCGAGCTAAAGGTCGTTAAAATTGGCTCGTAAGCTCGGTCGTCACAGCAGCATCGGGTGCGGGTATGTCAACGGACCCCTTGCAGGTCATTGCGGTTGCGGAGGCGGGCTTTCAGTAGTCAAACCGCTAGCCCGAGCGTCGATGAGGATGCTTACGTAGCGAAGGGTGAGATGCTGGCGAGTGGAATGCGAATGTATGCCCAGCAAGTGGCTGATGTAGGGCAAGAATGAAGTCACGAGTGCCACTCACGACTGTGACCTATACTTGAATCGAAATCGAATGCCCACACAAAAGCAACTTTGACAGCGATGATCTTCATGTGATCACTTCAAATCAACCTCGCGTCCTTAGCGTGCGCGAAAGCATCATCAGCAGCACACTGATCACGCTCAAGCTCGCGCACGGGTGGACTCCTGCAGCGCATCCATTATCAGCATCAACAGCGGGGGTTATTCGTGCTTATAAGTGAGTGCATGCTAGCTGTCGCAGCGCGCACGCGCTGGACAACAACAAGACAGCGCAAATTGGCAACGCGTGCACACGCGCACGCGTACCGCGTACAATAAGCAAGGCAGGGCAGCAGGGCAACACAACGTCGTGACAAGTAATCAGCAGCACGCTTCACCCATTCATGCATCCATGCAGCAGCAAGCAGCAGACGCGCGCGTCAGCAGAGAGAGCAACTGAGCGAGCCCTGCATTTTCGCACGCGCAAATACAAACATGCGCAGACGCTAAAAATCAGAGCGTAATCTCCGCACTTTATTTGCTCGACATCAGTCCAGCGGCTCACAGGCGCTGCCGCATCACGTAGCGCTCCGCATTCACGATTAGCAGAGGTGCGAACCAGAATTCGAATCTGAAAGGTGAATCCGTCGTGAGTCGTGAGGCACATGCAGCTATAGTTTCACTTTGTGCGCGTGCGTATAGCCACAGCAGCTGGACCGCGCACCCGCGTGGATCCTGACGCGAGCGTTCTCGCTGGATAGTAGTCAAAAGTCACACTTTTAGATTCTGATTGTATGTGACCGAGATAGAAATTCAAGCCGAAGCCGCTCCGACCACCAGGCACCTGGCGCTCGATCGGCTCATTCAAGACCAGCGAGGATGCCAAGTCCGTGAGTCACAGCTAGTGTGGATATCTTGAGCTCCTTTGTCACGTATCGCGGCGCGACTTTGTGCGCTGTGCAAACGCGGATCCGCTGGCTCTCGCTTTGGGATACGCGCACCCTGGGGTGCCCTCGCGGGTGCGCGCGCTCGTTAGCCAGGATCGTCGAGCCCATCTCATCAAGGCAATTTTGATTCTCTGTCCCACCTAAGAGCCCCAATCAACGCTTCAGAGCAAGCAACGCACGTCCCTCTGGACTTCTCTCATCAGAAGCTGTGTGATGTCAAACGCCAGACGAGCAACGAAGCAGATGGCGACGTTCAGGTCCGACCGCGCGCGGATCGCTGGATGCGGGCACGTCTATTTGTAACCTTTCAATGGCCATGACGCTCGACTGCCTGCTGCCCGCTGGCCAGAGCTGGCTGCTCTCTGCCACATCAAGCGGCTACCGGTGATCAGACCTGCTTAGCCGGTTTTGAAACGACACATCGCAGCGTCTTATCTTTCTCACGCACGGTCAAGTAGCAGGAAAGGACCCTCCCATTTGCGTGCGTCAAGACCCGGCACACAGGCTAAGGAATTGCTCGACCACCTCTTGTAGCTTTCGCGGCCTCGCTCTGCGCCTACAGACGAAAGTCAAGGCGAGAGGAAGGATCGCGAGGTCAGCAATCTCGAGAATGATTCGAAACTCGAGAGGTGAGAGAAAGCGGCAAAACGCACCTCGTCCCGAAGATAACGTCCATAAATAGGCTCGTAATTCTCCTTGTCGCTCGTCGTGCTGACGACTGAAGGATGAGAGAGGATCGCCTTGCGCCATATTTGATACGTCTCGCCCGTTTCCTCTGCTGTGATCGGTCCGCCGCGATGCTTCTCGATGACTGGTGTTGAGGTAGGGTGCGAGGATTTGCGAGGCACAATACTCATGTCAGGGGGCGATTCTTCTCTTGAAGAGAGCGCACAAGCTTGACTCGGTGAGACACTCACGGTACTCGCGAGCAACAAAGGGAGCAAGGTTGATATCGACCGCATCAAGCTCGTCTCCTCCATGGAAAGGACCATTGTGGAGCTTGTTGTCATCGATATACGTAGCCCATTCTTTGAGGGCATCCGTGTAATCCTTCCTTCCCTGCGCCTGTGCTTGCGAGTCTTGGGCCTGGATGGTCCTGAACCAAGCAGGCACGATCTTCTTGCTGATCTGATCGATGTGCATCCTGGCCACAGCTTTAGCTTGGGGTGCAGCGGGCAACAGCTTCCTGCTCGACTTGCTATTGCTCCCATCAGCAAAGTCTTCGAGGAACTCGATTAGGATGTTGGACTCGGCCAACGTCGATCCTTGGGACTCGATCGCCGGCACCAGACCTTTGGGGTTGATTGCCAGGAAGGAAGGATCCTTGTGATAAGGATTAATCTCGATGTATTGAAATGGAATTTGCTTCTCTAGCAAGGCGATCCATGTTTTTTGCACGTAGGGACAGAACCAACCCGCGTAGAACTTGATTCCTTCCGGTCCAACTTCTGACTTGTGCTTTGCCACCACCTCGGACGCCTTGCCAGTGGCGTGAGGGAAAATGTCTGCGTCTGGTAGGCCCATGATTGCGTTTCGTTGAAGAGTGAGAGCTGAAATGTATTGATTCGATGCTTGAATCAAGCTTGTTGGCCGTGGGAGCGCGACCAGCGCGGCCGGGGGCGTCTATTGATTCATGTACCAGTATATATATTATAGCCTGCATAGAAAGAGCCGTGACAGGGATCCGAGGCAAAGAGCACGCAATTTGCCCAAGTCACAGTCGTGAGTCGAGGCGGGTGAGCCGTGCAATCACGAATCACCGCGGTATGTCCTTCCATCAGCTCATCTCGCCGCGCAGAGAGGTGAATGAAGTGGAGGTCCCTGTCCCTTATTCACGAGTCTGTGGGCGTTCGGCCGTTGCCGTTGAGCACACAGTGGGGCACGTGACGCCTGCATGGCATGTGGTGTTCCTCATGCCCGACTTCTTCGCAGCCATCAAAAAGTACGAAGCGAGAGAAGACCATCCGCGCCTTTAGACCCCATCAATCACGCACAATCACACCCAATCAGCGCTCCATTCCGCCAAACTGATAATCACCAGTTTTCTGACTGCTGGAGGAGCGGTGAGCTTGCATCTCTTCCTGGCATAAACAGGCCCGTACGGCCCTCACGATGCAGTCCATCCCTCGCAACGTTCAAGCGGTGTTGAGCCTGGTCGCAAATTCCAGCCGATCCTCCGCAGGTTACGCAGAGCGAGTCTGCACTTCAGCAGCGCCGATACAGCGAGAGCGTGCCATTTCGACATGCGCAACAGCATCGACAAGCACGCTGCGACCCGCGCACGAGGATCGTCCCCCTGTGGAGGACCGGCGCAGAGATGCGCAAGCCCTCGCTCGAGAAGAGGTAAAAAGCCGCATTCGCAGTGTCATGAGAGCTGGCGGAGAGAGTCGGCCTACAAGTGCGGTCAAGGCTGGAGGCTCAGATACAAAGAGTACACGCAGATCAAGCAAGCGCAGCAAATCTGATCAACCAGATCGAGCCCTTTCGCCTACTGTGGATCCCGGGACGCACCTATTGAATCGCAAGCAGATCGAAAAACTCGTCGTTACAATTCGAGAGACTCTCAACAGCCCCAAACATGCGAATCCTTGGGTCATCAAGGGGAAGCGACAACAGAAAGATGTAGATGTTCTGGATGAAGACAGTCGTCAGAGGTTGTTGAACAATTACAAATTTCACGTGAGGTGGAAGGTAGAGGCGCTTGGGGCGTACAGGAGAGGAGCGAAAGAAAGCCAAGGTGTCTTTCTTTGCTACATGGAGCCTGTCCCAGACGTGCCATCAGCAGAGCAAAGACGGCTCACATCTCCCGGCGAAAGCGAGGCGTTCGGAAAGGGGCAAGCGCTGCAACGAGAAAAGGAGCTGGCGGGCGTTTCGAAAGGTCCTGCGCTGGCCGCGCAAGCCATGGCAATGGCTTTCAAATGGGCCGAGCGCGAAATCCATACGCGGGCAAGGGGCCTGGTGCGGAGAGATGGGCAAATACTCTTCAAGGTGCCTCAAGCTCGGATACCCATGCAAGTACAGTGAGTGCAGGCCCGGAGCCTTTTCGACATCGCCATGTATGGCCTCAAATTGAAAGGCTTCGTCCCGCCTGCCATGCTTGCTCGCTTGCTGTTCCTCCTTCTCAGCATCGTCGATGCCAGCTCTCTAGGCTGCGCAAGGCTCCTCTTGACAGGC
>CCYA01000243.1:324578-344559 GCA_900000165.1 Ceraceosorus bombacis
CGCGTGCTGTTCCTCCTTCTCAGCATCGTCGATGCCAGCTCTCTAGGCTGCGCAAGGCTCCTCTTGACAGGCAACGAGCACTACTCGAGATTCTTGCAGCTCATGGCCGAGGAAGGTATGGGACTAAGATTAGACGTACACGGCTTGTGGCACCACGCTGCGCTCTCACAGCGAGCTCGCGAGGCCAAAAAAGGCACGACAGGCGGCGCAACCCTCTTGACGAGTGATGGTCATCTCACAGAAGCGCCTCTTGGAGCGCTCGCTAGCGTCGCCTCGCCGTCAGAGGAAGGCCAAAAGGCAGACGCGAACGACAAGGCAGCGTACAACGCGTCGATGGGTCTACCGGCCGATCTAGACTTGTCTCTTGATCTAGGTGGCGCGCAACCCCTCAGTCCATCTGCCAAGAGCACAAGACCCGCTCAGGCTACGGACGTACCTTCCGCCTCGCACGATGGCCCTATCACGCCACCTGAGCAGGACATCGATCTTTCTGACCCTGGTTGGAAACGCCTCGGCATTGGTGCGAGCGAAGCAGAGGTCCTGGACATACTCGGCTTGGCGTATCTGGAACCTGCACAACGCAACATCAAAGGTCCAGCAGACGAGTCTTCACCTTCTGAATCACTTGCATAAAGATTCCCTTTCCTCTAGCCCCGCGCTTTTGCGCGCTCCCTTTCATCTGATTTCGCTTGCACTGATGATTGCTTGCGTAGCAAGCTAAGCTGCACTGCAAAATACCAAAACGTCTCGAAAAGAGGTTGCAAAGAGTGAATGCTAATCGATGCAGTGTGATCTGTGATGTGCTCATCAATGCCCTCAGCTCAACTTGAACAGCTACGGCAAGTCGGCTGCGAATTTCGAAGCAAGTAGCTGCTAGTCGAGGTTGCAGCAAGAGACGTGTAGAATGCGGCCTATATGGAATACAAGAGGGGTTGAAGAAATGGTCAAGGGTCGACAAAGACAACGTAAGTTGCGATCGAGCGTCGCGAGAGTGATTTGTCACACAGCTCAGGGATCACTGCGAAAGACTAGCTTGGTGGTGCTTGGTTGGCTGGAGCTGGTCGATTGGCCCAACCTCCGTATGAAGGCGGCAATTCCTCCATCGCGTCCTCTTCGTCAGAGTCTGGCACAGGTGCAGGACCAGCATCCTGGTGTTGCACGAATCTAGAAGAGCTAGGCGCGTTGGTGTCTTCGGGTAACGCTCCTTTACGAGGCAAGGGGGGAACGTCGCCCGTGCCTGGCTCGGCAAGATTTCTTGCGGACAATCTGTAAGAATCGCCAGCGGCGACGCTGCCTGGTCCATGGCTGGTTGCGCTTGCAAAGTCTCCACCGTACTCGGATCCGCCCACGGTACTGCTGATGCCACCTGTCCTGCCTGCATCGGTGTATCCACTTGAAGAGAGTGGACCAGGACTGCTGGGAGGGTATCTCAGCCCGGCACCGGAATGTCCCCGCAGGGCGTTCGAGGCGACGCTCTGTGGCCTGCCCGGAGCAGAGAGTGGCTCATCGCGGTACAAGTCATGTTCTCCGCCTAGACCAGGAGAATGCTGGGCCGTCGATTGGTATGTGAAGGGCGAGACGGCGCTGTTTGAAAAGAGTACTGGATGTGTCAGGCGAGGTGCGATCAGAAGAATGGAGATGTGCCACTCACTAGCTTTGGCTGACTCCAGCATCGTGCCTGCCACGTCTCGCAGCCAGAGCAGCTGGCGAGAGCTGTCCATCCTCGTCTCCGTCCAGGTCCACGAATTGGGGTTGCTCCTTGCGCGCTTCCTCCCTCTTTGCCTTCTGGCGTCGTCTGTACAGGAAAAAGGCGACAAGCGCAGCTACGACGATGGCAACCGCAATGACAGCGCCGATCACACCTCCAACAAGGCCGCCCACTGGGAGAATCACATTCCTGATTTAGCAAACGCATCTTGCGCTGTACGGGAGAGCACTCACCGTTTGTGCCGCCACCCCCACCACCTCCATTTCCGTCATTCCCCGACCCTGCATTTGCCTCATCTGCGGTCAGGGCGCCGGCAAGATTTTGGAACGAAGCAGGAATGGCGCCATTTGGAACTGCGCGCCCAGAAAGTTGGTTTGGCTGGCGTCGTTGCAGACAACTCGTGTCGGATGAAGGGAGCACGTTGTATACGGGCGAGCCCCCACCACTTCCAGCTCCCTGCGCATCACTGAGCATCGTTACAAATCGCGTGCCAGATTCAAAGGGCACGGTGACGTTCGGCGCGATGAAGAATGATGTGTTCATGGTCTGAGAAGCTGGGACGTTAATTGTGACCGGCAGCCCGCCCAAGGGAAACATGGTGATGGAGAAAGGACTCGTGCCTCGCTGATCGACAGGATAGAACTACGACCACAAGAAGAGTAAGCGCATTGTTCAAGTCACACGGTGACATTTGGAGACGCACCCTGACATTGCCGCACTGGTACCTCAATGCTGGAGAGCCTCCGCTGGTGTTGTCACCAGCCCAAGTGAAAGAATTTGAGGAGGTGTAGGCTGGGCAATCTGAAGTGGTGTTGCGCGTGTCGATAGACATGACTTGTGCTGATGAAGAAAGACAAGAGATCGAGTCAACAACCGACTTGTGAGCTGCACAATCTGTGGGTCATACGTACACGTCGTTCCTTGCCCCTTGCTGTCGGTCAACGCTACGATATACGAATTGAACAGTCCAGTGGGGGGCTGAACAGGGGTGTATCAGTCCGCGCGTCAGCAATCGCCTTTGCACAAGCTTGCCCACCATTCCATTGGCTGACTCACAGGCACAACGTACTGAAACGTCAATTGTGATGCACCAGGCTGGTAATCTGAGTCGACACTGAATGTTTGAGCTACGAGAGGGAGGAGCATCGATCAGAGCCAGTCAACGCATCATGACGTAGGACGACGGAGCACAATTTCGTGGCTATAATGTTCCATTCGAGTCTCACAGGCTCGGTCGTGAACAACGGCCTGAGCCCAGATGCCAGACCGCCATCGAGCTGACGAGAAGCATATTAGCCGCCGTCAGCCTCAATGCGCCTAGCGGGAAGTCACAAGAGGATGGCAAAGGCCAGAGACGAGAGCAGGTGGGATCGCATGCTTGGCCCTGTGCCCTACAGAAAATTTCACTCCATCGTGCAGAAGCGGGGTCTGGATCGAAAGGACTCACCTCCAAATCCTGTGGCCACGATGCTGACCGTGTAGGGATATCCATCGCTTTCAGGAGTCCATGTGACATTAAGAGGCTTGCACTGCCTTGAGAAGCTCGTCGTCATCGTGAGCGCCGCCCGTGAAGTGCTGGCGAGGAGCACAAGTGCTGCACCGAGCGCGGGAATCCATGTTGTCGACCTCATCGCGTCCTCCTGCCAGCGGCTGAATCGTGCTCCGGTGCAATGACCAGACGATTGAGAATAAGACCGGACTTGAGCTTGTGTTTGGCGAAACGAGGAAGTCAGTCAGATGGCGAGCGACGCCCTCTTTGCCAAAATTGTGACCCCTTAGGCAGCGTCCGATTTTCTTTGCAGTTACGCAGGTGCGGTCAGCGCCGGCTCGAAGGGGCTCAACGTGTCGGCGGAACGTAAAGTGCGTGAATCTTCAAGCAGGAAGTGAAGAGGTTGCGAGATGGCGCTTGTAAGTGATGGCGGTTGCATGCGACGGATAGAGCAGAAAGACTGAAGAAACTGACGGCACGCGATGGTCGTGAGCGAGCAACGAACGTAAGGATTGTCAAGGTAAATTACAATCATGAATCAAACGGTGAATGCAAGCGACCTCGCGTCTCACAATTGAAGCTTGAATCGAGTGATTTCCAAATTGGAATCACGAACGCGAATCCAACATCACAGACGAGGAGACTCGTCGTGGGCTCTTGCACTGTCTCTTGACTTCTCTCAGGGCGCCCGCTTGCAGGAGTGCACCCTATCTATTGCATGCGCCATGCATCAGGCGAGGGCTCTGCGCCACTGGCCTCGGCCACCGAGTTGATTTGCTTGGCGGCGTGATGCGGAGCAGTCTCCATTCATGCAGGATGAGCACAGCTTCCGTGCGTGCATGATGCTCACACTCATCAGAAGCCATCAGCAACAATTTCATCGTGAATTGACATGCATATATACAGTCACGAGTGTACATCACATCCTGCATCATCAGCAGGACCGCGTGCGAATCCGTTCAGCGCGGCTGTGCTGCAGCAGTCACTAAGCCCTGAAAAGGACAGCATGTGCATCTAACTACTCTACTCGTGGCTCACGACTGTGTACTCGTAAGTCGTGACTGTGTATGCCGTGGGCTCGACATGATGCTGAAGGCCCATCGTGCCGCGCTGTCTGTATACTTAGAAGGATGTAGAGTCGTGAACCGTGAGGCTCCCAGCCGCCCAGCACACACCTGCATGTCGCGTCGCTGGCACTGCTGCTGTGTAGCGCTGCTGCCCGAATGATCGTCTCGGCCCCGGGCGAATGCGGCAAGAGGATGTCGCAAGTCCGCGACCCCGCGGTGTGCGCCGGGCATCGCGCTGATCGAGCTCGAAGCAGGCAGGACACGAAATGTTTTCCACTACTCACACTCTTGACTGCGAGCTCTGGCGGGGTCAGTCATCATGACCATGCATAGACGCGGACCCTCAAAACAGAGGTAGCAAGCATCCCACAGCGGCCGTTGGGCCGGCCCTGTCAATGATTCGTGACTAATTGATCTGGCCTAGAAGCATGACCATTCACGCTGTTGCGGTCAGTCTGCGGCAACGCCAGGCGTCTTCTTGACGAGCAGACAACCTCGATCGATTGTGACCACTTGACAGCATACAATCACGAATTGTGAACACGTCCACACCACTTTGCCGAGCGCGATTTATGCTTCATTCGAGTCAAGAGTGACCTACGGGAAAGCGTCTTTTGAGTCTATATAGCGCGGCGCGGTCACGTTTGGAATTTGGCCCAACTTCCCTCGGGTCGCTCGAGCCGCTCGATACCACTCACCACTGTGAGTATACATACAGCTCTGAAAAGCTCGACAGAGGGCGCGAAGCTGATCAGATCAAAAGTCTTTACGATTCTTGATGTACTGTCAAAGCTTTTGCGTGGACGTTTGGTGACAATCGAATCTTTACAAACATTCTTCATTTGATTGTTGTGATATCAGATTTGAATCAGAAATCTAAGCTCAAGACTTCTAATCGAATGCGACTCTTGAAACGTTAAACCCCCGACTCCGCTTGGACTTGCAAAATCGCTGACTGAATGACTGTGGAGGGAAAACGCGATCTTAAATCAAGAATTCAGTCTAATTATAATCAAAGTCATTCGAATTGAAGATTTCGAATTTTGAATCTCTTTGTAAGCGCTCGAGCGCTTCGCGCGGGTGAGCTGCATCAGCGCGAGGATGTCGCAATGCGCGCGCGCCATGCAGCCGGCAAATGATAATCCGCGTCTGCGTGCTGCTGCAGATGGCATGATTTGTTGTTGCGTGACCCTTGCGTCGCTCATCCTTCTCCACTCAGACTCGCGACGTTGACTATGGATGACTTGCCTCTTCTTCTATACTTCACCTCCAAGGCACTACGGATAACCACAATTGCGCCTTTCGTCGAGGAGTATCGGTCCGCCGTTCACTGAGTCGCGTTCAACCTTCAACCTTCAATCTCGCCGTTCCTCATTCGACGCCCACCGTCTCACGTACGCACTCGCCGCGAACAGCCCGCGCGCGCAAGCCGCTCGGACGTGATACGCTTTTGACAAGGGACCGCGCACACGTCCAGCACGAGCACGCCGCACGACACTCATCTCAGCAGACCATCACAATCTGGCAAATATGGCTACCGTATTTGGATTCTCTGCAGCAGCTAGGTCCTTCCCGATAGGCCAGCCAAGGTCAGCTCGTGATCGTTCTGCAGTACGTGCGAGCGGTGGCGCCACCGACTTGGAGATGCAATCCTCGTCCCGCAGAGCCCAAGCAGCATCTGGAGGAAGCACTCTGGCACCTCCTGGATCACAGGATGATGAGCCCTCTCAGCTCGGGCATGGCAGAGAGGCCAGTGGCAGGTCCGTCATGTCCAACATCAGCCAGAGGTTGAGAAACATGAGGGAGAACGACCGAGCTGCCACTGACAACGCTCTGCAGAACAACGAGGATATCAGAATGGCTACGCAGGAAGCGATGACCGCTCAAGCCAACGCTACCGCGGATGGCAGAGCCGCTACAGATCTTGAAGCTCAAGCTGCTCAAAATGGCGCGCCATCCCGCAATGCTGCATACCTAGCCGGTCTGCGTTCCTCCAAGAAAGGCCCAAACAGGCGAGAGCGCGAGGAGGCGGCCTGTCTCTTTGGTCCTAACCTCGCTACTTACTTCCCATCCAACGCGACCTTCTCTGCCGTCTCGCCTTCAGCAGCCGCCCAGCCTGCCGCTGTGGAGCCAGCACAACCTGGAGCGTCCGCAGTCGTCGCGCCGCCAGGCAGTCAAAGTCTGGCAGCCTCATTGGGACGAAAGGCGCGACTGGGTAGCCGAGGCCGTGCCCGAGGTGCAAGCCTCAGCGGTGTAGCTAGTCAATTGAGCTTGCCAATCGGTGCTAGTGAGAGTGTGGCGAGCTTGCCTCAGGGACAAGACCCTGTCGCTTCTCCTTCTCACCCACTCGACGGCAGCGCCCCTCAGCACGCGGACATCACCTCGACCACAGAGGCACTCAATGCCGTAGCTTTGGCCGATGGCATCGAATTGGACACGCTTCAGAGGTGGATTCACCGAAGCGTGGATGGTCAGGCGCCACTGCACTCCCCTAACCTTGACATTTCGGCAGTTCCCGATGCATCGGGCGCCCCTCCCGCTGTGTGCTCAACGCTACAAAGCTACGTAAATCTAAAGAGGAACACTGTCAAACTTGTTTCCGAACCGGGACAACCGGCAGTAATTGCTGCTTCTCCTATGGTCAATGGGGACACGACCGCACCAAGCTCGCCCCTTGAACCGACGAGTCCAGGAGGCTTCTCCGCATCCGAAACGGGTGCTTCTGGATTACGCGTGGCTCCATCTTTCAGCAGCATCACAGCCCTAGGTGCTGGAGGCCCACGCAGCGGTCTGGGTCTTCCTGCCTCTCCTCTCGTAGCTCAACACGGTCGAACAGCCTCGTCCGCAGCGCCTCCCACGACGCACAAGCTCTCCTTCGAGTACGATTGCGCAGCTCCCTTTGCCAGTGTGCAAGTGTTCTTGCGTGCGAGCCGCAAGCACGGCAGCTGGAATAGCGACTTTGCTGCTGATAGAAGCGTCTCTAATGCGATCTCGGATAACTTTTATGCGCAGCGCGGCCCCCCTCCTCATGTGTTAGGCTGGCCAGTGCACTCCGCACAAGTCAAAAAAGGCTTTGGCGATCCTCTATCCATTGCGTTGGCACTCCAGCTCGCTTACTATGCGCCTGCCAGTGGCAGAAAACGTGCCGGAGACGTCTCTGAGGGAGTTGGCGGCGACGTAAACGCAACGAACGACTTGCCGCTCGAAACCCCTGCGCTGAACGCGAGTAGGCAGTTGGAATCTGCACCTGCACCTGTACCTGGCCCCGCCCCGTTGCCAGTCATTCCGGATCAGCCCGTTCCAGAGACCAAGGAGGCTCGCGCTGCTCGCGAAAAGTCAGAAAGAGAGACCTTGAAGCTGGCGGTCGTCGTGGAAGCTCTGGACGAGGATGGCAGACCGCTGAGCGAACCTAACCTGCAGACGACCTATATGCGTGTTACCAGCTTGCCTGTCAAGCCTCCCGCGGGCGACGGCGCCGAGCCAGCTTTATTCGCTCCGCGAGCTTGGAGCATACAGGTGGAAGGGCAAGAAGCCGAGGTGCGTGTTGACCGGCACGCTAACAGAAAATACGCGAATGCTGACCCATCGTGTCGACAACGTTCTTTGCTACAGATTGGCGCTCATCGTTTCCAACTGCAAGAGCTGTATGGTCTGTCCAGGCGCCCCCCACCCGTCCGTCCAGCGCCGCCAGAAGCTGGTGAAGGGGAAGACGGTGAAGCCACGGCGGGCAGCGTCCCTCCGCCACCACCAATGGACCTTGATGGCAGCAATGGAAGCGAGTGCATCATTTGCCTCTCCGCTCCCCCTACCACTTTGCTGTTGCCTTGCACGCACTCCCTTTGCTTGGAGTGTGCCGTGCAGCTCAGGGAGAGCGTCAAGGCTATGAGAGAGACGGAGCGCAGGAGGGGAAGAACGCCACGTCGCAAATACAACTGCCCTGCTTG
This sequence comes from Ceraceosorus bombacis, assembly GCA_900000165.1. Lineage (NCBI taxonomy): Eukaryota > Fungi > Basidiomycota > Exobasidiomycetes > Ceraceosorales > Ceraceosoraceae > Ceraceosorus > Ceraceosorus bombacis. The sequence goes on from CCYA01000243.1 coordinate 332,787, forward strand.
TCGACGAGGTGAGTCGCTCGCTCAGACGAAATCATTTGAGAGGTTGCGAGCAAGTCGATGCTCACGTCCTGACTCTATGATCCTCATCCAGCATTCACAAGCATGCTGCACCTCAGTTCGGCTGACGAAAAGCAAATCGCACATGCTAACGTCTGATCTCGAGCAGCGCATCTCGTGTCCTCTACTGCTCGTGCATTCTTGATTTCTGTGACCTTGTTCATGTCGTCTCGCGTCACCTCCCCTGATATACCTCGTTTGCGTTTGCATTTTCTTGCAACTTCTTTTTTCTTGCTTACTTCCGCACTCATCACGCCTGTACCCGCGCTGCACGCTAGAAATGACCAATGCCCTCTCGCCGCATTTGAATCGTGTCATTGTTTGCAGCCCTTGTCGTAGCTGTATGAGATTTGGACGCTATTTTCGAGAATGGCCTGAACTCGCTTCACATTACTTCAAGTCACCGGAGAGCGCAAGTGGAATTCCAATAAAATACAGTAACTGAGCAAGGCTGAAGAAGCTAGCACTGCTACGTTGGCATCACATCATGACATGTCGATCGTCCTGAGCGCCCTGCCCATTCACGATTAATACTGGCCCCACGGCCCCGCCTGACCGCCTCCGCGACCGCCTCTACCGTAATTGCCGTACGGTCCTCTTGACGGGGGTTGTCCGCCTCTGAAGCCGGTCGGTTGATGTCTGCCACCGTGCGCATTGGATGGTGCACCTGCGTTGTTACCGCCATAAGCACCTCCATAGGCTCCGTAGCCACCATGGGAAACGCTAGGTGCTGATGATTGTTGCTGGCCGTAGCTGGAGGAGCCGTAACCACCGTAGCCTCCGTTTGCCTGACCATTTCCACCTTGACCGTATCCTCCGTACGCGCCGCCGTAAGCTGGCTGTTGCGGTTGAGTGTAGTTTCCAGCGCCGTAAGCCGATCCATAAGGTCCAGACTGTCCACCTCCGTAACCACCGTAGCCACCGTAGGCCACTGCTTGAGCACCTCCGTAGGCAGCCTGTGGTGCTCCGTACGATCCACCCTGCGCGTCAAGACGATGCGCCAAACCAATCAGTCAGCTGATCATAACTCAAAGAGCAGCTTCGAACAACTCACATAAGCTGCGCCTGCACCGCCACCATACGCGCCTCCGTTCGCTGCCTGAAGACAACGAAGCGCATGGTCAGCGTTGCGGACGTGATTGTGAGCGTTCATTTGACCTACCTGGCCAGAGCCGTAGCTTCCGTAAGATGAAGACTGGTAATCGTTCTGCCCGTAGCTTCCATCTGCGGGTTACACTTGCACACCTTAGCCTCTGGACGGATATAAGAGAAAGACCACGACGTGACTCACAAGGAGAACTGTACGCGCCGTTCTGATACGGGCCGTATGCAGTGTCATCATAGCGAGCATGCGATCCAGTGGACCCAGCACTCGCACGACCGCCGTAGGAGTGCGCGCCTCCGCGATCGTGGCCACCGCGACCGGGCCCGCCGCGGCCTCTGCCTCTGCCTCGACCGCGGTCGGGCGCCCCGTTTCTGGTCCATTCACGATCGTCTTGTGTGAGAACTTTAGGAGGGGGCCTAACACCTTTGAGGAGAACGCTCTTGTGAGGCGTCGTTTGTTCGGGGAAGCTGTAGATTGCAGAGATTGATCTGTCGCTGCTGATGTCTACTTCACCCACCCGCTCCAAAGGCGAGCTAAAAGTCGACCCTGGCACACACTGAGGGTCCGCCATGACCAGGCCCGACAGCTTTTGGGATAGGGCCGGGTCTAGAGGAACAGGATCTTTGCTTTTCCGTTTGGCATAGAGGCTACACAGCGCATCGTAGAGCGAGTGTTCGTCCGAGACGAAGAGCGAATTGTTTCCGAACGCATTTCGGCGGACTTCGTCTGGGGTCAGTCTAGGATACAGACGATTTAGGGCTGTGAGTAGCCTTTTCTCGTCAATGAACGGCAAAATTGCAACTCCTTGCCATTCCATCTTCTTGCCATTCATATCGATAGCGAAGGTTTTGGGATAAAAGTCGATGATTTCTGAGTCTTCTTCCAGCATCAGGGGATGGAAGATTGGGGGAATACTTGCCCGACTGTGAGACGCGCAAGCACGCCTTTCAGCAATCGTCTCAACTCTGCAAATGGGATACAAGAACTCACCTTTCGGCGGGCAGGACTCCCATCAGCTGGTCGTAAGGTCTAAATGGCGTACCCAAATTGAAATGTATGTCCAGCTCATCAAGATCCGCAAAGTCCGCAGCGAAGGGTGAGAAGTGGTACGGATAGTACCAAGTCCAGCTGGGACATCCCTGATAGTAGTAGGCGAGGACCCAAGCGAGACCCTCGACGTAGCTTTTCACGATTGCGCGCCGGAGCTTGATGTCATCCAAGCCCACGCCAAATTTTTGCTGGTAGTATCTTTCTCTGTAGCCTGGCTCCCACAGCTTGACAGTATCCTCGTACTCTACGGTGCCGTCAGGGTTGACCTTGCGTTCCAAATTCGATGCAATCACGGGATCCGTCCTATCCTGAGAATCAGCATCATCCGCATTCTTGACCTGCACGACCCCATCGGCTAGCGCCACGGCCTTCTCAGGTTTCTCATTGCCTTCTCCATCTACATCGCCATCTACTTCCTCGATTTGACGCTTCAACGATCGCACTGGTGCCGATTCACCACCGGCCTCGATGGAAACGTCTTCGTCCATTTTGAAGACTGCGAAATTATCGGACGATGTGTGTGCGACAGCTGTTGGAGCAGCATTCTCAGGAGCCTTGCTCGCGTCACCATCGTCGGCAGCATCCGACAACTGGGGTTGTCGAGGGGCCACGCCTTTAACTCGAGCGTTGGCCGCCTCGGCTTTTGCTTTTGCTTTCGCGCCCGCCAGCTCAGCTTTCAACCGATCAGCTGCACTCAGGTTGGCCATGCGTATGGTCCGTAGGTTGTCGATGACTTTGGCATCATCTCCGCTCTCTATGGCCGCAAGTGCTTTGGCACGGACACCTTCGCTAGCACCGTGTACTGAGGGTTCGTTGCCTTCGTTGGCGCGGGGAACAGGCACATACGTTGTGCCGCCCCGATGCAAAGCTTCGCCTGCCTCTTCTTCCCCACGAGCCCTTTTCTCAGCTGCAAATTGCTCCCTTTGACGCTCGTGATCCTCCACCTTCCTGCGCTTTTGTCGCTCCTCGCCCCGCTCCTCTGCAATGCGCCTCTTGCGAAAGATGTCGTCTTCCAGTACGGCAATACCGTCCATGACGCACTGAATGTTCTTCAGGCTCACACTTCCATGCTTTGTCAGGTAGTCTCCGAGCTTTGGCAATTCCCTCTTCCATATTCTCAGCAACTCGTCAATCGCACCCTCTCGAATTTCCAGTGAGGGTAGATGCGGCAAGAAATCGTTTCCGACAAAGAAGATCAGGAACACCCAGTCGTCGATAGCTCGTTCGAGATCGAACGCGAAGGGCATGCCTGGTACATGCAGCTCGACTTCAAGATATTCTCGCAAAACAACAACGTCCAGAAAGATGAAAGGCTTTTTCAGCTCTCCGTCTTGCGTCTTCGGCGCCTGCTTGTGAGTCAAGTCTACTCCAGGCGGTGGAGGTTGCTCTGCTCCAATGCAATTGGCTGCGATATGACCTTCGCGACCACACTTGTGACAACCCTTGCCGCCAGAGGAAGGTGCCTGAGCGAAAACATCTTCACGCAAGACCTTGAAGTAGGGTTCGTGCGTAGCTAGTGAAAGCATGATTAGATCGGCATCCTTCAGGGGCAGCATCTTTCGAGTCAGCCCTGTGCGAAGCGTCAGATCATACCTGTCCATTGGGAACTCACTAGACCGTAAATGACGTGCTTTGTGTTGGGATCGTGTGCAGGTTGTGCTCTCTGCCGTCGAATGTAGTCCATGATCTTGTGCTCTCCTTCACCCGGAACTGAGGCATCTGAGATGATGACTTGCAGCTGTCCAATGGGTAGAAGAAGCGTCAGCTACAGTGCCACGCATAATGCAGTGCGGTGCGAGCTCACATTCTTCCACCCTGCGTCTTCATTCATCTTCTTGGCGACCCAGTACCGCAAGCTAGCAGCCAGCAGGTCCATAAAGGGCGTACCTGGTGTGATGGCATTGCGATCCCAAGACTTTTTCTTTTCGCTGCCCTCATCCAACACTGTCAAGCCTCTGCCTGCGTAGCGAAGGTGATCAGCACACTGTTCATGCCCGTCTTGCAACAGCTCTGGCTCTGCTCACTTTTCCACTCTTCCAGCGCTTTGGCCATTTCCTCCTCCTTTTCTCTCGCCTCCTGGGCAGCTCTGAATCGTCTGGATCGCTGCTGATTCATCTTCGCTCTGGGAGCCACTCCATCAATAGCCATCATGAGGAGTTTGCGAGGCCTAACCATGTTTACTACTCTCTCCGTGTACTTGAAGACCTCCAGCATCATGTCCTCTTCAGTCTCCGGCGCAGGCTGCAAATCGAGGCGCGAGTGGGGTCAGAGAACTCATCGAGCAGTCAGGAACGGGCGCATACTATCATTCAAGTCTCCACTCTGCTACTTCAACCACACTCACTTTGCCCTCCGGATGCGTACAAGGATGCACGATACCATTCATGTCCAGGTACAAACAATCGAACTCTTCCCCGTTCGGATTCTTGCCACTAATGTCTATCGGTATTGGGACACCCTTCTCCTCCCCGTCAGTCTGCCCATCATCTCCCCGTCCTTCTCCGCTCGGCGCATACCTTTGCTCCTCCTCGACGACATTGGTGACGATCTTGGGGTACTTTTTGCTGAGCCAGCGGAAGAGGGCGGGCACACCCATGATGGTCTACGTGTCCAAAATGACGCGTGACGCGTGAAGACTCGGTCGCGATGAGTCGCTGGATGTGAGACAGGCTGCAGGTGGATTGGATGGGTGTTTGAGGCCCTGACCGAGGAGTCGTGAGTGCAGCAGCGGTGATAGAGCGCCTCGTCTTGATGGCGAACAGCGGCTGATGAGAGCGATTTGATGAATCGTTCCTTCTTCGATGCCGCGTTCTGTTGCTCAAGCTTCATCGTGATGCCATATGCGTGCGCGTATGCGTGGGCCGCGCATCAGGGTTCGCCTGACAGCATATCACGTGCAAGAAAATGACCATCAGTCTCCTGAGTCAAGAGTCGAGGAGGTCGTCAACGCCCACGTGGCGTGCATCCAGCGTTTGGCCCCGATGAACATCGCGAGCGCACGGCCTACGTGCAGTTCCGCGACGTTGATCGCGATCCCTCATCTTCGGCAGGTCTAAGCTCATCAGCATAATCTACAGCTCCACGCAACCACGACGCACTTCGACTTCAATCCAAGTTCGCAATTACAGTCAAGATGTTCTCTTCTCGAGCCGTTTCAGCACTTCGCGCCGCTGCCGCGGCCAGGCCCGCTTTGGCTCGCTCCGCCGTCCCAGCTCTAGCTCGTCGTGGATACGCCGAGGCCGTCAGCGACAAGCTTCAGCTTGAGCTCATCCTTCCTCACGCTGTGAGTAGATTACCCCTTGCTCAGCGGAGCAATCGTCGCTGCTGTGCCGACAGTGACGTAGGAGCTGACCGGTATCCTTGCTTTGCATGTTTCCCCTTGGCAGGCTCTCTACCAGGGAGAAGTCACACAGGTGAACCTCAGCAGCACTTCGGGTGACATGGGTATCCTTGCTTGTGCGTAGCAGCCCGGTGCACGGCCTCAGCTAAGCGTGGACTCTTTGGTGTGTCTCACAATCGGATCGTGCTGACCATGAGTCGGTCCGCATTCCACAGCTCACGTTCCCTCCGTGGAGCAACTCGCACCCGGTCTGGTGGAGGTTATTGAGTCGAGCGGTACCAAGCGTTGGTTTGGTGAGTTTATCACATGGAAGCGCTCGGCAGAGGAAGAATGGTGGAGGCAGCTACGGAGGCTCAGTTGCAGCGTTGCACACGCTTCAAGCAGTCGACCAGGGCTTTACGCAACTCAACGTGGCTTGAGGCCGGCTCGTCCTTCCAGAAGCGATGCCCTACGAGAAAGGCTGACCCAAACACGCTCGTGCACTGCATGGCTTGACAGTCTCGGGTGGCTTCGCCACGGTCCACCCAAACAACAAGCTTACCATCAACGCCATTGAGGCCTACGAGCTGGACCAATTCTCGCCCGAAAACCTCAGAAATGCGCTCTCCGAGGCTCAACGTGTCGCATCAGGTTCAGGCAGCCCCGAAGCCAAGGCCGAGGCAGAGATCGAAGTCGAGACTCTTACCGCTCTGCAAGCCGCTTTGAGCCGCTAAGGAGAAACGAAGTTGAGAAGTCGAATGAGAAAGACCTTTCGTCCGACACGTGAAGGCTTGCACGCATCAGCCTTGTCTTTCGGCTACTCGCACCTAGAGACAATCGATGACTCAGACCGACTCATGAATCACTTGTTCGCACCCAGATGCTGACGTCTTCCAACCAAAACTACGACCTTGCATAAAATGACAATGATGAAGCGGTGGTAGGTACAGAGACATGAGAGATCCTTAGAAGATGCGAGGCAAGCAGACATTGGTAGCAGGAAGAGCGGGAAAGCAGTACGTAGCGATTTACGATAAAGGTTTCAGGACGAGACTTTAAGATGCACCTTCAGTGCATTGCAGGTGAAGGATTGGTCCAACGGGTCGAGCCGAGCGTACGCACATTGTATGCTACGAAGATTGCGACGCAGCAAACTCGTCCGTGTCGCTAACGACTGACCATTCGGCGTCAGATGTCTGCATGCCAGAATTGATGCTAGCTATGCTGCCTTGCATGTCAGGTTCAGCTGTGGTTATTCGTGGGGGCAGGTTGTCACTGTGCGACATGTCCCCACTGCCAGAAGTCGTGGACAGAGCAATCTCCAAATTGTGGGCCGGCTGTTCGTTGTCCGGCTGTCGATCAGGGCGGCTGTGCTGCTGGTCAATGGGCTGCTTGGTCGATACTTCTACGGCACCGGGTAGCCTCGTGTTCAACTTGATAAGACTTGTTGCATAATCGAGATGATGGAATATAGCAGCGATCGCATTCTTCACACCGTCCTCCTTGCGAATCTGCTCGCCGAGCGCTTTCGCCCTCTCGATCTGTCTAGGGCTTTGGGTAGCTTTGACAAGAGCTGCAGCTAGATTCTCCGCGGTAAGCTCTCGCACACAGGAGCCGACGCCAAGGGCCTCGAGCTGAGCGCCCCAAAAGAACTAAGTCGGGGTGAGAGATGCGAAGAGTCAGATGGCTCAGGATCGCGGTCGAGTCGGTCAAGCTTCTCACCTGGTCTCCAAAGTATGGCTTCACTATGGTGGGAATCCCTGCTCGTAGACTTGCCCCAGTGGTGCCGGCCCCGCCATGATGGCAAGCAGCGTCGATCTGGGGAAAAAGCCTGGGTACAGCAAACGCATCTCAATCAGTACGCATTGGAATACGCTCTACCTACTCAAGTTTCAGACTTACCAGTCGTGGGGTATGGAGCGCACCTCAAACACATCTTCTGAGATGGGCGAGACGGGCTGAGGGCTTGTCTGCTCTGTGGGTTGCAGATGCCTGTCAGAGAGGCGATCTGACCATCCTTTGGACAAAATAGCGCAAACCCCAGCCTGCCGAACGGCTTCGTAAATGCAGCGAGTCATCGCTTGCGCATCGCGTACGACGATCGAGCCCCATCCGATGTAGACCAGTTTGCGCGAAGCTGCCTTGGCGCGTTTCAGGAACGCTGCGAGATCATCAGGCGGTGTCCAGCTTTGGTCTCCGTCAGGACGCCTCAAGAACCAATAGCCAGTCACATCAATCCACTCGTACCAATCCTGCGAGGATGAAGGAGGACTCAGTGTTAGGCGGGAATGTGACCGCTTCGAATGCGAGACTTACGAGTGGCTTCGGTACTACGCTTGGAGAGAAATTGTACAGGAAAGGCACCCGATGCGGTTCAAGCCGGTCCAATGAAGTAGGCTGAAGCCCAAGGCAGGTCTTCCGCCATGCGTTTATCTGACCTGCCGAGGCGCGCCAAAAGACCTGGTCGAACACCACATAGGTCTAAAGGCGGAGCTATGACGTGAGTCGCTCGGCCAACATCGTCTCCAAAGAACCGCGCTCACTATATAATTGTAGTTGCCGCCTGCGCGCGAGGTAGGAACGGCGAATGCGTGTGGATAGGCGCGGGTGCGTGACCATATCATCGTGAATGCACGATAGTAAGGCTTTTGCAAAGCTTCCGCGATGTGGATACCAGCAATCGCGCTCGGCGACTCGATAACAACATCAGTGCCTTGGCACGCTTCCCACGATGATTTCAAGAGGTCGTCAAGCCACCCTCGGAACTAGACGTGACTTTTGATGAGTCAAAGCGTGTCTTGAGCCTGAAGGCGAAAGCTGTGTGTGACTCACTTTTGAGACGCCCTCGCGCAGAAAGGACACTGTGAAGGTCCCGTTCTCGACGCATATTCTCATCAGCTCTGCAGGATCTCCACCAACTTCCCTGAATTCAATGCCATGGCTTTCTATCCACGCTTTGAATTCGAGATGCGTCGCGATGCGAACACGATGGCCCGCATCTTTCAGGCCTTGTCCCAAGGCGATGAATGGTTGAACGTCGCCGCGCGAGCCGATCGTCAAGAAGGTGAAATGTAGACTTCTGGCGTGATCGAATGACTGCAATGAGGTGCTGGGGTATGATGCGGCGCTCGAATGTGAAGTCGGCGAAAACGGAACGTCAGCTCGCTTGCTGGTGGTACCGAGACTGCCGCTGAGCGTCGGTGCGCTGCTGTTGCCTTGCCGAATAGATATGCGTTGACTCAAGTCCCGCAGCATCAGAGCTTCTTTCGTAGCGTTGTCGCCAACACTAACTAATCCTTGTTCAACTCTATTCACATCATTTGCGAGCTCCTCCACGCGATAGTCTATTTGCGCCATGCACTCGTCGCGGCGTTCACGAGACCCAAATTCCAGAAAGAGCCTGAACCGGACAAGACACAAGACAGTCAATGCACTGCACGAAGTCTTGATTGCCGAGAAATACTCACTCTTCGTGACCTCTGACCATCAAAACGAGTCCGTGCTGACCGAATCGAAACGCATTGTGTTTCGCCACCGAAACCAGCTCAGAAATCGGCAAGACCATCAGAGTCCGGCCAACGGTCTTTGTAGCCATTCGCGAAGAGCGAAAGCAGACGTATCTGGTCGAAATGAACACACGACCCTGTACCGGCACAATACGATACAGGCTCGCGCTGACATCTGTCGAGAGAACCAATGACAGCGTGAGGCGTAGATCTCTGTGTCGGGACCGAAGATCCTGTGACTCACGGTATACCAATGCTTCTTCCTTAGGCAGTATAAAAGATGTCCGAAACTGGTGATCTCGGTCTGCCTCTTCTGCAAGCAAGGCCTGATCTGCATGTCCCTCGAGCAAGGAGTAATTGCTGCTCACAGAGCTGTCTAGGCTGCTCTCGACCGCTCGAACGGCGTCGCAATCATTCCCGGGCCACAGTGGGTCACCGAGTTCTGAACCATCAGGCGCTTGACTTGCACCAACCCAGTCGCGAAAGCCGAGATCAGCTTCGTATAGAGGCCTAGACCAGCTCTCTTGGACTTTTCGGTGAGGCTGACGCGCCAGAGCTGCCAGTTGCGCACTAAGTCGCTCTGCGCCAGGTCCTGTCACAGACAGCAATCTTCCCCCTGCCTCGCGCATCCAGCCGGGGAAGATGTGCGGTCGAAGCATTCGTGTTGAGTCTAGTGAGCTGCGTGCACCTCGTGAAGAGGAGAGACTACGTGGCGGGGCGCCAGCGACGCTCGCAGGTGGGTAGCGATGCGTGCCAGCACCAAGCGGGTTGGGCGTTCGCGGTGTTTCTGACAGCCTAGCTTGCGACATTGGTAAGGTCGTCTCGGAACTCGCATCGCGGTCTGGCAGCGTAGAGATTTCGCCGGCAGCCCTAGGAGGGATAGGGATAGCTTTTGGGCCCAGCATTTCGGTTGCCATGGGTGCGTCGGTCTCTGCTGGCGCAGACTTCGCAATTGGAGCGCTTGACGTCGAAATTTCGACACCGCGGCCTGAAGAGTACCTAGTGGAGCCAACATCAGTCCTTCCTTGCCAACTGCCGGCGAGGGTATCCCTCACACTGCCTGAAGAGGTTCTCCGTTCCATCCGCGGTCTGGCATTGTGATGCTCTATTGTATCAGAGAGTACTTCTACGAGATTGGACGGCTCGCCTTTGTGCCTGAAAAAGTACTCGTGTATAGCGAAGTCTTCGCCAGCTCCGTCTATAGTTTTGATGCACAGGAAGTCCCTGCTAGGCACCGCGCTGGCGGTTTGAGACGAGCTGGAGTCGCTTGGCATAGCGGCAATTTCAGAAGTTGATGGACCAACGCCTGTCTGCCCTCCGTACTCTACATCGACAATGGTTTCCAGTGGGATGGATAGTCTGACGCTGTCTCCATCATTCTGAGCTCGCATGACTGCGCTTCGCAGCGCAGCCACCCATGTTGCTTTGGAAGCTTGAGACGCTGCTGAGAAGACGAAGCGTCGATACGAGGTCTGAACGTAGAAGTCCAAGCTAGCATGATCCGTTGCCGCGTCCGCAGTCCTGCTTGGTTGAGCGTCATCGGCAGATTGCAGATCGGCACTGTGCTGCGAAGAACCAATCTCGATGATGTCGCGCAGGTCGATGTGATCTTGAGGAAAGTAAGGACTATGATGAGAGTCGTACCAGCTCAAGGCACGTTTTCCTAGCACTGCCCAATGCTTGCTGAAGCGCATTGTTCTGCGGGTCTTCTTTCTCAAAGCGCCGGCCTGCAACACGTCGCCTTCTGACGAGTCGTGAGTAGTTGGCAGTGGAGCGTAAAACAGCAGATGATCCGACGTGAGATAAATGTGGCCTGAAAGTAGCAACCCGCGCACGAGAAAAGCTTGGTGGGTCGCAAGCAGTGTTTCCGTACGGCCAAGACCAAAGATTTCTACCAGTTTTGCTGCCAACAACTGTTTCCGCTCATCCGCAGACAGCAGCGGCGTATCAGCAGTCGACGTAGCTAGTCGATGTGGCAGGGGAGATTCTGGGTCTGGGTCTGAGTCTGAATGGCAGTCAGGCCGAGACCGATCGAGCACTGCGGAGGACAGCATGTGCAGCGAGGCGGAAGGGTCTGGTGGTATTGATTCAGTCGAGGACGAAACGCGGCTAGCCATAGCTCGGTCCTTGCTCGCCTGCGGTGCCAGACCCGCAGCGGCCAAAGATTCTGTGGATGCCGCAAGATCGCTCTCGTTGCTCTCCTCTGCATCGCCATCCGCCTCTCGATCACTGGACTGACCCCGAGCTAACCGACTAGACCTGTTCGCGGTGCTGGGCCTGGTCAAAGAGTGGGGGCTCCTCGCTTCATGCGCAGCGTGAGCTGAGTATGAGGCCGCCAAAGGCGTGCGGCTGCCGACCGGGGTTGCTACGCGCATGAAAGAGAGAGCAGGTGAGGCGCGTGACGACCACATCAACCCACAGCGTTGACTTACGAGTATCATCCCATATCTCACTTCGCGATCCCTGGAAGCGCTTGACTCGCCGACGCAGTAGACCAGCGTTCGCCGTGGCAGGCTGACTTGGGCCAGCTGCGGAAGGTTTTGCCATGTACTCATCGTCATTCGACTCTTCAGCGTCCGACTGAGCACCGTACACTGATGTGCCCTCGAGTCTTGTAGCTGCCGAATCATGTTGCACTCCTTGGTCAGGCTCAGAAAATCCATCCGCTTCCGCTTCCGCTTCCACCAATCTAGAGCCTACCATGCTGAGCATCTGCAGAATGGGAAAGTGCTCACC
>CCYA01000243.1:344569-363208 GCA_900000165.1 Ceraceosorus bombacis
ACCAATCTAGAGCCTACCATGCTGAGCATCTGCAGAATGGGAAAGTGCTCACCCGCCTCCGGAAGGCCAGGGTCACTTTGAGTACTGGTGGTAGTTGAACGAGTCCGTATCCCAGCTTCGTCGCAATCATCACCTCCGGTCGTCGTACTTATTGCGATTTGCGTTGTGGTGGGTACGCGGCACAGACCGCTTGCGTCGCCGTGATCCTTCTGATGATGTGAATCAAGATGAAGAGGGGCGAATGTTCTTGGGAGTGCGCCGATGGATCCTGCACGCTCCCTTGAACCTCCCAGCGAGGAGACGGATGGTTGTCTCTGAGGATCGCGTGCCGAGCCGATTCTCGCTGCCTGTAGATCCGACACAGCAGCTAGAGGTGTTTCGGAGCTCATTGATCTATTAGAGCCGAGCAATGGGCTAGCGGCTAGACTCGAGATCGTGCTTGCTCCAGCGATGCCTGCACGCGATGGGGACGTTGGATTTAAGCGAGGCGAGGGTGGTAGACTGGGAAACTGCGATGCAGCATCATGAGAGGGGGGCGCATGCATGTCTGTAGGCTCCATGGCATCGCTATGGGAGCCGCGACCTTGTGTCTTCATCCGATGGTCTAGACCAAACGCTGTGGGCGCACTGTTGAAGTCGGGCGGCGTCGTGCGAGCATGATCTTGATTGAGCAGTATGAGCTCTGCCTCTTCCCTCCTCCTTTGAGAGTCATTCGAGTCCGCGTTGATGAGCTGAGACATGACGGCAACCTGATGTATGATGCGGTATTAACAACCGCCAACCAAGGTGCATACACGCGCAGCAGAGATCACGACTGGCTGTTCTTGCCCACAGAGCTGTGCCTCCTTTGTTAGCGTTGTAGGCTCACAGAGAGGTGAGGCATAACGCTGAACACATCTGAGGCCGTCCAGACAAGACAACGTTGCAGAGTGAGGCAGGATAGAGAGACGACTAGTTGATGGGTAATCGCGAGCTCCGACCGAAAAAGGCGCGGAAGGTCGTTGGGTACTCCAATGTCCCTTCAAAGGGATTGAGCCCGCTGCTGTGTGGTTGAGTAAGGATACGCCTAGGGTGGTGGCCTGACAATCACGACTGGCTTGGGTTCACGACGCCAAATTCGAGTAAGAACCTGGTATGGGATCGCAGGCGCAGTCACCAGGCTGAGTGGGGTCCGGTCACGCCGCTCGTCTCGAGTCGTGAGTAGTGTTGTGAGGGGGCTGTGCCTGTTGCCTCACAATTTGAATTCGTGATTGCTGCTAGGCGTGCTGCACTTTATAAGGCGCTTTTGGTTATCATCGCAGTCACGGGTCTGCTTTGGCTTCACGCATGCATGCAGCATGCATGCATATCGCCTCACGCAGTTCCGGGCCGCACTCACATCAGCAGCAGCAGGGGTCAAAGTACCTAATCGTGAGATCACGTGTCTGTGTGCCAAAGTGCTTCAAACAAAACGCGCGATTAAAAATTTAAGAAAGCACACAAAGTCCATCATCAGAGCGAATCTTGAATATGCAAGACGCCTCCAGAGCACTCTTGGATCACAGCTCACGCCATCTCTCCAAGGTAGCTTTAACCAGGGAGTCTCCGAATTCCTTGCTTTTGAACCTTCGTCCGCAGATTGTCAAGCAAATCTTCTTTTGTCAGGCTTTTCGGTGTCAAGCGAGCAAGGAGAGCACTAAAGACACCACCAGCATTCATCTTGGTCCTCCAAGGTGACAAGCGCTTTGCAGGCCATCAAATTCTTCCGCCGACCAAGAAGCTTCTCAAAACTTCACATACGAATCTTCACACTCACCTCAGAGATACAGCAGAGAGACTTTGTGCTATATCACAAGGGGATGGTCAAGGAAGAGGCCTCTGAGCAGGTCGTCAAGGTCCAGGGCGTGGAGGAAAACCTGAAGCGTGAGGCGTCAAGCTCTCCTCCGTCAGGCAGCGCAAGACTCGAGCCGCTATCCGAGCCTGCTGCATCTTCAAAGCGCTTGAAGACGGAACAAGAGGTGCCATACACCGGTGGCAGTACAGCACTCAGCGCAAGACACGAACCGCTCCCCGAGGATTCCGCATCGGAAAAGCCCTTGAAGACGGAGCGAGACGTACCGAACACAAGTGGCAGCACAGCGCTATCCATGAGCATTCCGAGCCGAACGGACGAGGGCAGAGCGGCTCGAGAAGCCGACGTCGGCATCGTGCAATATGTGAGCCCTGACTTAGTAGGGCTTGAGGGCGGTGTGATCAAGCAGCGGTGAGATGAGATAATCTAGGAAGTCTCCTCTTGATCCATGGCTCACGTACTCACGCAAGGTGCTCCCGTAGCTTTTCGGATTTCCAGGTCTTCGAGATCGAACCTGGAGGCAAAGTCTGCCGGATCGTCTCCCTAGATCCACCCACAGCAGAGCAGGGCGGCGATGGTCTCTACGAGGAATTAGAAATAGAGCGCGCAGAAGCAGCAGACTCAAGTGGTACCTTGCGTCAAGAGCGCATACAGCGCCAGAACGCAGAGTGCGAAGAGCGTAAGGCCGCTGCGGAAGCTGCCAAGCAGCGTGAAGCTGAGCGTACTTGGGTGTGGGTTGAGACGGTCGACGAGAACGCGCAAAGCGAGCTTGTCGCAGTGTTGGGCCAGGAAGCAGTAGACTCTCTGAAAGAGCTGTGGGAAAAAGGACCACCGCCTCGCAGCTCTGCTTCGTCTTGGCGCGGAGGGGGCAGGGGCCGAGGACGAGGTCGCGGAGGAAGGGGAGGTGGTCGTGACACGGAGGCGCGAGACGCCGCGAGCTCTGGCCCATTCGTCCTCTCAGATGTGAGATGACGGACCGATGGCATGGCATCTGTTGCGGCGAGCTCACAGTTTCTAACTACATTCACAGCCGTTGGCATCAAAGGAGCAACGCACAGCAGCACATCAGCTGGTCAGGAGCGTCTTCGAAGGATCGCTGCAGAGCGAGGCGCTAGAAGCCCATCGAAACCCCAACACTGTCCAGAGCAAAGACGGGCCACCTGACGACGATGCAATCGCAAACGGTGAAGCGCCCAAGCCACCCGAAGGGCTCCCTATCCGCATCACCTGGGGCGATACGAGACAGCGTAGTCAGCGCGAGAATGGTCAAGACAAAGGACGAGACAAGAAAGGTGCGTCGATATGCACGATGCAAGACGAGGCACTCTTCCTGCTGAGACCGTGACCGTTGTGCCTCCGTCAGATGCAAAATTGCTACCGCCGTACGTCCACTTCCTCATGCAGAAGTCCAACCGAGACTCTCATGATGCCCTTGCCATCCTTGGGCGCGCTCTGAATCTAGGTGGCTACGGCTCACTCCATGGCAAAGCGCTCGGCGACTTAGCTATTGCTGGCACAAAGGACAAACGTGCTACCACAGTCCAACGGGTCTCTTACAAAAGAGGACGTCGCACGCTCGATGAAGTGTACAAACTCGTCAATGGGGTCGGCAAAGAACGCGACGATCCATATGGGTCAAGAGGCGGGCGGGGCGGCTCGCAGCGCGGTGGAAGAGGTCGAGGGGGTGCTCAAAGAGGCTACGGCACTCGAAAGACGCTACTCGATGCGGTCACGCAGCGTGCTGACCGCGCGGTGCGAATAGCACATCTTCAGTACGCCGACGCTCCGCTTCACCTCGGCGAGCTGGAAGGCAACGCGTTCGTTGTAACCTTACGAAACGTCAAGGTCAAGGACGAGAGCATGATTGGAAAGAGCGTGGACATACTGTCCACAAAAGGCTTCATCAACTATTTTGGTGCGTTCAGTGTGACCGTTGCGCTCACAATTGAGAGCGAGGACTGAGCGGTGTGCCATTTTGCATCAGGCCTTCAACGATTCGGATCTGGAAGCATTTCCAGCCATCACACAGGAATCGAGCTTTTCAAGGGTAACTATCAAGCAGCCGCCGATGGAATCTTGGCCTCGCGCCCTGGCGATTCCCCGGAAGAGAGCAAGGCACGCCAGGCGTACTCGGAAGGCTATATTTCAGAAGCCTACGACATGCTACCTCGCTACAACGTCCCCGAGCGAGCCATCTTAGAACGCATGAGAAAAGACCTTGATGCTGACGGGAAACCAAAAAACGATTGGAAAGGCTATTTTCTCGCTGTGAGTCGGCGATTCTGAGCGTGATGTTGCCTTGTTGTGAAGCTAAAGCCACGAGAAGCCGCGTCTCACAGATTCCCAAGAGCTTACGGATCATGTACGTGCATGCGTATCAATCCTACGTTTGGAATCGCATCGCCTCTCAACGCGTAGCCCGTTACGGACTCGACAAACCTATCGTTGGAGACACTGTCGCCCTGGGAGAGGATGCCGTTCTCGATGTGGACGATGATCAGCAAGACGGTTCTGCTTCCCACACGGATCAAGCTGACCAGGAAGCTGGTGCCGGTGACGATTCTAAGCCTGGTACGTCCAGGCTCTTGCTGAATGCTGCGTGTGCAAAGTCATGTCTTTGATAGCTGATGGCAGACATTTGTTTCTTAGCTTCGAAGCGCTGGGCTTCGCAGCTGCCTGTGAAGGTTTTGCAAGCCGGCGACTTGGATCATTACAGCATCAACGATGTGGTCATTGGGCTGCCAGGCATAGACGTCTCTTATCCAGCTGGCTGGATGGCGGATTTGTACAAGGAGGTGCTCGCCGAGGATGGCTTGACAGAAGATCATCTCCTCACTTTCAGGTGTGTTTTGCAAGCTTTCTCAATGTCTGTGCACAAACTCACACCACGCGCCTTACCTGTGCCTTGCAGCGACTTCAAGCTAGGCGGCGCGTATCGAAAGCTCCTGCAGAGACCTAAAGACGTATCATGGAGCCTGATCAAGTACACCGACACCAACCTCAATCTAGCGCAGTCCGACGAGGACAAGCTACTGGGAATAGACAACCCTCCTGAACCTGATCCCGAAGCACCATTCGCTGCTTTGCAAGTGCGACTCTCCTTGCCCACAAGCTGCTACTGCACCATGGCACTCCGAGAGATCCTCAAGAGCGACACTTCCACGGCGACGCAGAGAGAACTCACACACCGAGGTGAAGACAATTCGTCTATGTACAAAGGGACCAATCGTCACAACCGAGACGCTGTAAATAAGGTCAACGGATCACGTCAAAGAGCGTGGGGCGCGCCCAACACAGGAGATACAGCAAATGCCACCACTGGAGATTTGGCCGACGCAGCCAAGGACTCGGAAGAGGGCGTCGAAGTGAAGGCAACGGTATCCGATGCCTTCAAGAAGGAGATGGCTCGCCTTCGCGAGCAACACAAAAATGCGCCCGCTCAGCAAGAGGAGAACAATGCAGATGACGAGGACGCCGCTCGCAACCGAGCCCCACAAGTATCTCATTGATCTCTTGTCAACTCAGTCGTCGATGCTGAGATCAACATCCGCTCGACATGCTCTGCTCGCATGTACTGAATCCCATCGAGAGTCTGATAATTGCCGGTCACACGAACCCGCAGCAGTCACAATGAGATGTTCCCGATGACTGATCGCGGCGCAAGGCTATCCCATGCTATAGTCACACTCTCTCTCGCTCGACGGCTCCTTGGCGCAGCAAATCGAGCGGTAGTCTTAGTGTGAGCTCTCTGAACTCCTTTGTGCACGTGGTGGTCATGGAATGTGAATGAAGAAATGGAGAAGATACTCTTCAAATCCCATGCGTTGACTTGCCTCACGCGTCGCAATTCACGAGACTTGTATGCGTCATGACTTCGCTCTGCTGCCACCTAGACGGATGCTCAGCGCTGAGCAGCCCCTTTCGCTCATCACTGACTCCAATGAGCTATCAAATTGCCCTCGCGGAAGCTTTTGCACAGGTGTCCCGCCTTTCGTCAAGGCAGAAAAGTCACGCAATCGCGAGCGGTCTGCGCTCAGCTTGCTGCAGCGCATGACGGCAAGACGCGGGCGCGGGGCGCCCACGCGGTGCTCGCGCATGCTGGTGGCGCGCCACGCGAACACGGAAGCAACGGTGCTGTGCCTCGGTGGTAGAATTTGGAGCCGTCAGCGACATTAGTGATTCACAATCACCATCAAGACTTCCAATCCCAGCTTCGCATTTGAGTCTGCAACCTTGGCCTACTTCTGAACCATTAACTTCCGATGATCGCCTGAGAGCGGCGCAAGCGGTAAGTGGAGCACATATGGCTGGAAGCAATCAGGGCCGGTATGAGCTCGCGAGCCTTGGCGGGCGTGACACAGTCCCGTGCGCCGACGGAGCTCCCATGCGCGCTCAGTACATCCGCGAACGCTGCTGCGCCCTGCGATTTTCAGCGTCCAGGCGCTCGACCGGGATTTGGCTGGCTCTTCGTGAGCCAGGACACTAGTAAGCCATCACACGGCTGACATGTACCAGCAATGCTGTCGTCAAGCCTAGGCCAGCCTCCGCAGGGGGCGCCTAGGCACTCCAATCGGATGAAGGCGTCTTCTTGCATGCTCTCCGTCACATTACGACCACGCAACGACAAATGCCATCGCCGCTTGCGGTCAGATCAAGATTGTGTGGCTGGTGCATCGCGGGGGTCGAAGAGGCGGGTCCGACTCCTTGAGCTGTGATGGCACCACCCCTCGTCCCGTTCTCGCCATGGCGCTGAAAGACGTCCGTACGTGAGACATTGATGTGCCGACCACAGACGACGCTGTGCGGACTGACAAGCGGACTCATGCAGACTCGCTGCTACTCTGGACCCTTTTGTAGCTCGGGTGAGGCCAGCATTTCGGAGCATAATTCGAGCCCGGTCTCGGAAGACGCGCGCTCTCAGTCTGCAACCGTTTCACCGAGCCCGCTCAGCCTAGCAGCGCACGTACGTGGAATGAATGAGTGGAGCGGACAGCTTCTTGGCGCATTGCATGGAGATGAGAGAGGCAAGCTTGGATGCACTTGCGAGAACTGACTGAAGCCGGAGAAAGCGCACTAGCAAGCCCGCAAATCCGGATCCGAGACCTCCTTTCTCGAACGGAGTCAGATGTACACCTCGTGCTGCACCATCACTCCACATATCCTGCTCGACACACGGTCAAACATGACTTCCATTGAAAGGTGACGGTGTTGACCGGGCTCGCAGCAGTCTGTGGGACCAAGGGTGATGATCAGAGGTTGCGCGTCAAACAGTACCTTGGCGCCTCATCCCCTTCCGGCATATCCCACACTCTCCACACGCCATACCTTGTCCTCCAGCGCAGAACCAATCGTTGCATCAGCCTCCGTCTAGGGTGGTTGTCGGAGCCGCCTCTCTTCCTCCGTCTTGCCAATGCAACCTCTCCCGATCATTATTGTGGGTTAAGTACCCTGCGAGGGATGGTCAACTCGCTTGGCATACGTGGGATGCCCTCGCAACGGAGACGGCTGTCCTCACTTAAAGGCGGACCTCGACGGGGATGAACCCCTCCCAAAACCTTTCGTGTCCATCTCCTACACCGACCTTCTCTCAATCCCGCGACCTCCCTTTCCGCCCATCTCTTCCAAACTTCGCTTCTCACTTTCACAGCTGATCCGCCAAATCACAGCTGCGTCTGCCTGCCGTGCAGATTGAAAGACACCATTTCCAGGACCGTCTCTTTGACGCATCGACCTGTCATTTCGCACGCCATGGAGCGCACCTCCAAGCCTTCCGCATCTGCGCTCGCTTCCAGAAGAGGCAGTGCTCCATCGCTGAGCAGCATCCACGTGGAGAATAAGAGTCGCGCTGTGGACTTGTATCCTCTGGCTCACGCGCCAATCTCCCCTGCCCTCAAGAGCGCACTCTCCCATTCGTACGCTCCGCCAGCATCGCCGACCATCTCCCGCAGTCCTTCGACCGTCGGAACCTCTCCAAAACGCCTGCAGTACGTTTGCCCGCCGACGCCGATTCTGAGAGGCTACAACGCCTCAAATTGGGGGCTCTTGGCTATTGTCAAGGTCGACTTCAATCTTACCGTTACGGTTCTCCACCACCGCTCGCAGACGCTCTTTGCTTGGCCTTTCAACCTCGACCCGGACGGGACATCCGACTCGGGCAAAGTGTTCATCACCCCTCGCTCTCCTGACGCAGCTGACGCGCCCCAGCCCCATCTGATCAGCGAAAGCCTCAAGCTTGTCGGCGTAGTCCTAGGCAATTGGATGCAGAATCGAAGCCGATTCGATGTTCAGACCCGCATCGCTTCCACTGCACCCGAAGGATCCACCAGCCCATCTAGGGACGAAGATGGCGAAGTCGCTCGCATACGTCGGGATCTCGGCTTGATTCGCCTAACTTGCGAGGAGCGCGCTGCCGCCTTGGCTCGCCAAGAGATACCTTCCTCTGCTTGGCGTCGTCCATCTTGCTGCTCTTGTGCCGAAGCTCCCGACTCTCCTCGCCGGGTTGCTTTTGATGAGAGCCCCAGAAGTCGACCTCGGGAATCAGCCTTGGGTCTACGATTTGATGACGAAGAACCATTGGAGCTCGTCAATTCAAGACGACACTCGATCGAGCCTCACCGCTTGAGGAAGTCTGTCTCCTTTGACGAAAAACGCAACACCACTCTCACTTTTGAAACGCTACCGATGGATAAAGCGACGCCGCTGATGAGGGTCAAGGACGCTCTGAGCTTCCCTTCCACGGCGCCATTCTTCAAGAGAGACATCTCGGACCTCGGCGAAACCTCGACGGACGACTCGCGCCGCTCTGTTCCTGCCTCGCCTGCCAGCCCGTCGTCCGTTTCGCCTTCCCTCTCGGAGTTTTCTTGGTCGCCAAAGCACAGCAGATCCAGCCTTGCTAGCCCAATCAGCAGCATTGGATCTTGCTCGGAGCAGTCGTCAAGCTCTGGGAACTTTGCAGTATCTTCAATGTCGCCCTTGGCACGCCCGCAGTCGCCGACTCATATCGATGATGGTCACGACCTCCTCACCTTTTCAAGAGCATCTCGTCGACTGCCGACCGAGGATGTCGATCTCTGCCTCGTTGCGACACTGCCTTACAAAGCATCCAGCACCAAGTGCGTTCACGCTAAAGCGCTCCTGCGTGAGGAACAGCACATCACGCGCGCACTGCGACATTCGCTCACTCTCTCGAAGATGGCATCTGACAGTAGAGTCGAGAACGCTTCGACTGCAGTCCTGTCTCCCGCGCTGCTGCATTCTGCAGAGCTTGCTAGGTGCAAGGAAATCAGCACCTCACTGGCTGCCTCTCCGATGCCCATCAGTCCCACCCGAGGCAGAACTCTGCAAGCTCGAGCATCGAGCATCGAGCGTATCTCTGCGACCGAGTCCCATCACCAGCCGTGCCTGACATGCGTCATTGCACCCTTTACTACAAGCGCATTCGTGATCCTCTTTCTCCTTGTTCTCCGTCATCAGAAGCATCCCACTCGTCACGCCTAAGATACGTTTTTCTTTCGCACTTGACTCTGGTCCGCCGCGGATTCTTTGCTGCGCCCGTTAGCCCCGAACATCTTATTGGATGCGCAAGTCCTGTAATCGCAAGCTGTAAAGAACGGTCCTCTTCGCTTCGAGAGCAATTACACTTACTTACAAGCAGAATAATGTCAGGTGTCAGGCAGGACTGATGAGGTTGTTTCACGCGTTTCGTGTTCTCCACAAAAAAGCTGCTGCACGCAACGCCGAGCTCACTCGTGACTGCTTTGCACGCGCGCGAGCTTCGCGACGCCGCTCAAACCCCGAGCAGCGCGCGGCCCGTGTCGGTAGGTATGGGACTCGTTCAGCAATTCACACACCTCTCTCTGCCTGTCCACCTTTCTCCATCACGTCTTCGCGAGTCCGGATTGCAAGGCAAAAGAGCAGCCCTCGTTTTGGTATTCCGAGCCAGTCACCTCGTCTCGACCACCGTTGCGCAAGCTGCCAGAAGGGCCAAGCAATTCTTACCAGCAGCGGCCGAAGTACGCTTCCAACCAGCGTCGGTTGCCCTTCACCAACCCCACTTGGCGCGAAGTCGACTTCGGAGGCTCCATCCTCGTCTGAGTTTCTCGGAAGCAGCTTTCCTTCGTACTTCGCACACGGCAAACCACGAGCTTGGCAGCCCCCCAAGTCGATCCGCTTCAGGCGCCTATCATCTCGCGTCATTTAAAGATCAAGATCTATCGAATCGCTTGACCTCGCCTCGCTCCCTAGGCCGGATATGTCGGCGCCAATCTCAGAGCCGTTTGACCTTTTGCGTCTCTCCTTGGCAGAGCGCGTGCTGATCAAATTGAGAGGAGATCGTGAATTGAGAGGAACGTTGCATGCTTATGATGGACACATGAATCTGATAGTCGGAGACGTGGAGGAGACGGCTTATGTGGTCAACGTGGACGAGAGCGGAGAGCCGGGAGACATCAGTGTGAGTTTGTATGCTGTTATGTATGGGGGAAACTTGTGGGTGAAAGGGGTTTGGATGATTGGGAGTGACTGGAGCAGGACGTGGGGAACAGACAATGGATCGCGCAGGCACAGAAAGCCTACACCAAGGCTTTCAAAGGCCAGAGCATGGCGATGAAACACTTGCGACGCACACTCGTCGTCGATCCTGTGCCGTCCAGGTTCAAGGGAAGGGCACTTCACTAGATACACAGGCCCATCGTGCTGACTTTCCTACATCCCATCCACGCTACGCATACTCAACAGGTCATCAAGAAGCAGAGTGAGATGATGTTCGTGCGAGGAGATGGTGTGATTCTGGTGAGCACCGTGCACGCGGTTGGGGCGCGGCTCGTTCGTTAGAATCACAGACTGACACTCAGAACGATGCCTCTCGACCTTTATGTCACGCCCATGCTGATCAGGTATCGCCTCCTGCAAGATCATGAGCAGGTCGACTCGACTAGGTGGCGCATACGCATTGAACGCCCCAACAAAAGGGCACCAAAGTCGGACGTCCACTCGATCACGCAAGATCAGCATCTTCGTGCCACAGCAACTTCGCTGTGTCTCATCTTTCAGGCCACGTCAGCCTGTCCAGGCTTTCGGACTGCAGTCCAGTCGCGAAGGTTAAAATTGATGAGCTAAATGCGTGTTGAGTCATGTGCTCGAGGAGCTCGCTGGTCATCCTGTATGCGCATGTATCCGCCAGTTGCGCCTGGACCGAATGTCAGCCAATCGTCCCAATGTTGAGTTGAGCTGTGCTCCGCATAGACATGGTTCCAAGTGTGCTTCGGACCGCGAGGCTACTCGTCGCGAGCATCAAAGTTCAACATTCGCCGATAGGGGCTCCTTCAGCTCTTTGGTCTGTTTCAGCAAGGTGACGGCCGCCCTCAGAGGCAGGTCCCAACCTCTCTTGCGCAAGGATCTACGCTCGAGTCACATCTGCTTGCAAACCCGCCCTGCCCGCATCAAAAGTCAAGGCAAGCGAGGAGCCTGTTCGCACGACCAATTTGAGTCTGTGGCCTCCGGAGCGCAAAGCAAGTACTACCGCTCGCTCAGCTCAAGCTGTTGTATGAAGACCGTCGTGGCAGAAACGATTGAGTTTGCCTGAGACATCTACATGAGAGCTTGAGACATGATCTAGTGGTGGGCATCTGCGGAGCTGTGCTTGTCCAGCTTGTAGCCGACGATGTGCCTGCGGCCGATCTGTTCGTGAGAAGGTAAGGGCATGCCCAGGGTTAGATGCTGAGCGGTTTGCACGCGCCAGAACAGGGAATTCGCAATGGCAAAGGACCCCTCTTAATAAAGCCTGATCCTCCCACACCTGTCCTTCCAACACTCACCATCTCTCCAATGGTGAAGAAACCAACCACTTCGATTCCATACACTGCCAACTTTTTCCACTCGCCGGTCCTAATCACTCCGCTCCAGTAAGAGGCGTCGAGTGCTCGCTTGTACAGCGTCTCTGCACCTTGCTTGATGGCTGACGTGGAAGTGGGAGGAGCAAGGGCTTCGGCAATGTACACTTGCTTGAAGAGGGATCCGGCGACTCGAGCGTTGTATGCGATCGATTCCCCAAAAGAGGACAGGTTGACTGGGGCGCAGCGTAGAGTGAGCATCAGGGTCAGCATGCAAGTCGAGGTGAAGGATGCCTTCATGGCCTCTTTCGACCACAATCAGAACTGTCCCGTAGACCTTCGAGCTGCTGCTCTCCAACAGCGAAGAGTGCAGCTCTAGTCTAGCCGCGCTGGTCCACCCATCCTCAAAGCACCGCTCCGACGCTCTACTCACTTCCCGTAGCTCCCTGAATTCTAGCAGCGACAGGTCCCACAGCAGCCGAAGCCTTCGCAGCCGCGCTAGAAAGCTGCTTTGCAGCACCTTCAGCTGCGTTCTTTGCCGAAGAAGCAGCGTCCGCTCTAGGTGTCGATTGCGAAATGTTCCTAGCGCAGTTTTGGGCGACGTGAGATCTTTGGATCGCTACGCTGCGCGCAGATGTGGTGCGAAGAGTCGAGCCGAACATGATTGCTTTGACTCTATGATGTACACTGGACGACCTCGCAATGCTGAGCTGATAGTCGTGGGGACAGACAGTCACGGCCGTGAAGCGTCAACGCGATACTCTGGAAGTCTTTGATCATCACCATCTAGAAGGTCCACACTGGCGCGCGGCCTGCTCCCCATGCAAACATACGAACGACTGCTTTGGCTGCTCTCATCTATGGCCAGCAGCGCCAGTCGCGCACATCGGTCAAGTCCGGAACACGTGGTCAGACTTTGTGCATGTGCAAGGAAGCGCTCTCGTACGGGAAGCGTGTGCCTGACATGCCCACATTCAAGATTCTGATTTTGATTCAAAATTGTTACCATCATGCCCATCGGCGCTGCGAGACCATCCATTCACGTGATTACAACGATCAAGGGGTGAATCGCAATCTTGAATTCAAGATTCAAATTGTGATTGAATCAAGAATCACGAATGGTGGCTCTGACTTGTGAGTGGCGTGGCGTGCACAAGCCTGCCAATCACGAATTGTGATTGTTCAGACGAGATCGTCCACAGAGCACAGCTTTCGTATTGCGATCGAGAGATTCAGCAGCGATGACAATTGAATCACAATCGTGGATCGAGTCTTGCGTGACGTAGTTTGTGTATTCACATTGTGATTGGTTGCAAAGCTCGTCTACGTGACCGCGCTGCCATCAAGCAGCTTGCTCGCTATATAGCTGAGGTATCAATCTTCGAATCACATCAAGGATACGATAGCAAAGCGGCAATGAAGGACTCACATCTCGATCAGCTTAAGAAGTCGCGCGCGCAGACAGACACACACGCCTCACAGTCGTGATGGCGCTTCGCAACTGGAAATCTGGTCTGCAGTCAAAGTGAGCGCGATTCAGACTAGTAAAGGGGTCAAACCGAGGATGGGGCGCGTTGAACCCTGACTCTCAGGTACAGCAGGCACATTTCGAATCAAGCACCGTATTCACCAATGGGGCATGCGGTGGACCAAATTGTGGGGGGCAAAAATCATCGTGCATGCCTTAGCACCCACCCACGAACCTACTCTGAATCTTGGGGTGGGGGTAAGCCGTAGTTCTGCAAGAAAGTCCCGTTTGGGAAACGTGAAAAATTGGCACCAAAGCGCGCGGCGGAATCAAGGTGCGGCGTGAGCGTGCCGTGCACTCACGAGTCACGAGTCACGAGTCACGACTGCTTATAGCAGCAGCAGCAGCAGCAGCAGCAGCATCAGGCAGAGTACGCTCAATCGTGAATCGTGAATCGTGAATCGCAATGTACGGCATACCGGTGATCGCGAATTGCCGTCATGCGCAATATAAGCCGCGGTATCGTTGATGCCCTCGCACGCGGCGTGGTTTTACCGCGATCGACAAATAACGCGACTGGGCCGCCGCGCGCGCCCTCGACATGGGGTTTTGTCAAGGAGCTATCGCCTGCAAGTGCCAAAGTCGGGTCTCAAACTAAAGTCCATGTGAGACGCCTGAGACAAGTTTCTTGAAAGGGCTCGAGTGTTGCATATATTATACCGTACGCGCGCTATTATTTGTGGATATGCTGCATGCAATTCCCCGAAGGACAGCGGAAGCAGCATGCATGCACTTTGACCACGACACGGGTTCGGCTCACAAAGTTGTACCACGTTGACACTCGCGACGCACCTCACCTCACCTCACCTCACCTCACCACGTCCCCAATCTTGGCTTTTGACTCTTCCGCAGCTCTCGCGTACGGTCTGCCCGCTGTCCTGGCCTGAATACCTCATCATTGCTCGGTTTCCTCCTCTTCGTTCCCCCCAACCACCTCTACGTGCGGCGAGTGAAATGAAGGCATCAGGGGGCCTGTCTCCTTGTCAAACCTCACTGCATTCCTGATTTCGCTTCACTCGCAAGTGCTTCGTCGAATCGACGGCTTGTTGTCTCTCTCTCTCGCGAGCGACTCGATCTGGCAGCAAATTTAGAATTGACATTCGTTGGGAAAGGGACGGGACACGCTTCCACACCTCATCACACACAATTCCACCCCTCCCACATCCTTTGCTCTCCGTCTTTACCACCGCACATTCTTCGTCAAGATCAACATGGTCTCTGCTTCGCCCTCTGAGGCGGCCAGCACGATGCTGCACCTATCCACGCTGGGCGTGCAAGCAGTCATCTGGATGATATGGAGCGTCACGCCCCTCTCCTACCTCTACCTCGCAGGCAGCTACGCGGCCTACAAGGGTCAACTTCCATCCTGGATGCCGCCTCACCCCTTTCCTCGCCTGCACTACGGCTACCTCTTTTACGCTCTGTGCGAAGTCGTCTTTAGCTTCTATCACGCTTACCTCGTCACAAAGGTTCAACAACCAGGTCCTCCGCCCAACTTCAGCAAGAAGCTGTTGCGTACGGTGCTCATCCGAGCACTAGAGACAGGCATGGACGATGAGGACGAAGATGAGGACGTGAATGCGGATATATCCGGGACAATATCCAGAGCTGAATCGATGGAGAGGCTGGGTGGATCGGAGTCAAATGCTGCACGCAACGGAATGCGGATGAGACGCAGGGAGAGGACGACATCAGGCTCAAGCGATGTCAAGGCGCTGGGTTCTGGATCCACCTCGCCCATCCCCCTGTCTCAGACTCCATCCCGAGCCCCAAGCCCTATAGCGGGACACAGCCGACTGCGCGCATCGAGCGTCTTGCCCAGCTTTGCAGTGGCTCGACCTTTGGACAAGGACGATGTGCGCGCAAGACGATTTAGGGATGAGCTTGCCATGTGGTTCATCGATGCGCGACCAGAGGATGTGACGGCTAGAGCGGTAGAGAGATGGCTGGCTTGGTCCTTGTACGCAAAAGAATTGGAAGAGGTGGAAGTCGAGGCTGAAAATAGCCGCGTCATACGAGAGCAGCATGCCAGCGCCACTTTGAGAAGAGGACTGCCACGACTCAGTAGCGGCGCGACTGTTGCTGCTGCGGTGGACAATGTTATGCCGCCTACCCCCACCATCTCTCCGCCTCCAAGTCCTCTGCCGCCCAGCCACGAGTCTTTCCCACCCAGCCCGATGCCGGGCAGGGAAGACTTTGGTGAGTCGCGCCGAGCTCATCAGCGAGCAGAGGAGATTGGACGCAAGTTGGACGAGGAGGATCAGACTTCCACCGAAGCGGTCGAGGCTGCTCGGACTGCAGCAGAGTACGCTGCAGGCTGGTCCAAGCCTGGTGCACGGCTAGAGTTCTTGCTTTGGTGCCGGGAAATGTTCGAAGCTAGGCAAGGGTTCGAGTTCCCACGGAGGGCGACGAGCTGGAACGAGTCTGTAGGGGAGGATGAGGAGAGCATCAAGAATGCGCCGCATGCTAGAGCTATGAGGTTGACGATTGATCCGGTACGCGTGCAAAGCAGGCCTCTGGCTTGCTACCTCTTTGCCAATGCCCTGTCCCGCTTCACCGTCATGCGTGCCAAGTCGAACGGTTTCTCGCTAGAGCAAGAGGGCAGACTACGCTACCTCATTCGTCGACCGCCTCGATGGACTCGACAATTGGCAGAGGCGAGGGACGCACGAACGGCAAGCCTGCATAGACCCATCATCTTTCTGCACGGTTTAGGCATCGGTCTAGGCCAATACTCTACGCTCATCAACCAGCTAGCAACTTCGCACTTGGCTAGCCCCCACCCCATCTTGGTTCCGCTATTTCCTGCTACCAGTCAAGATATCTTTGATGACAACTTTTTGAATCCTGTGGGACATCACGAAATGACGGCTACGCTGCGCGTCATCATTCAGAAGGAACACTGGCACAGGTGCGGCATCACCATCTTGAGCCACTCCATGGGAACCATTGTTGGATCTTGGCTCGTGAGTGGACGAAATGAAGCTGGCTGGGTCTAAGAAGCGGCGTGTTGAGCACCCCTTGACGTTTCCTCGACATTTTCCCTCTTCTCTCTTCTGCCTTGCAGGTGAAGAGCCTGGGCGCTTTGGTTCGCAGGATGTGCATCGTCGATCCGGTCTGCTTCAGCCTTTGGGTTCCCGTGGTCATTGGTAACTTTCTCTACAACAAGCCAGACACGCCAGTGCGGCACTTGATGAGATACGTAAGTTATATTCTCCGAATGATCGAAGATGGCATCTTGGCACGAATCACTCGACTGACGTTTGCATCCTCCCGTCTCCCGCATCACTCGCTTGCCAATTTGCCTACAGTTTGTCGGCACGGAGCTCGGGACGGCGCACGCGCTCTCGCGCCATTTCAATTGGGCATCCAACATTCTCTGGCCCAGGGAAGAGATTCAGAATCTCTTGTCACCTCATCATACGCGCATCTATCTCTCGGAGCAGGATGCGATCTTGGATGCCAAAGCCAACAGAAGGTATTTGAGATCGTTTGGCATGAAGGATGCTAGCGAAGGTGGAGGCTTGACCATGGCGAAGGGAGCGGCGCATGGAGAGGTCCTCATGGCGGGAGGAAGACATATGAGGGATATCCTCGCTTGGCTGGACGAGCCCGATGCATAAATCATTCACCATTCGTTTTCGCCCTCAATCATGCCGATGTCTTTGCAGCTTTTTTTGTTGTCTGCCTTGCCTTTCGGTGCTTGTTCATGTACCCGTAGCCTTCGCTGCTCGCGGAACAACTCGGATTTGCTAATGTATGCGTCAAGTTGCCAATGTATGATGGATTGACAAAGCAACGCGATTCAGACTGGTGTCATCTGGACTTGTGCAGGATTCGAGCTGCTGTGGCTTTAAGCCGTGCTTCGACCAAGGCGTCAAGCGTCCATTGTTCATCATCGTCGCTGGCTTTCGACATTCTGACAAGAGGGGCACGCACGAGCGATGCTTTGGGTGTCAGTTGATGATGAAATGATGGGACAAGCGGCAAACACTGCTCACCCAAGAGCAAGCTTGAGATTGGACCATGCATCTCCCAGATCATAAGGTCTTTCTTGCAGCAACGTCGGCAGGACGATCCCTCCCTCTTGTACAGACACGTCCTGCGCATGGATATGATGATCGAGCTGGTCCGCATCGTAGTCATCTGTGCTTTTCGCCTCATCTATCAGCGTCAGAGGAACCCAAAAGTACAAGATGGGACTCAAACGGCGAAGGGCTTCCTCGTCTCTCTCTAGCATGGCACCCGAACGCGGCGCTGCGAGGCTGTCGTCTTCTCTTCCCCACACTCCTGCCGAATTGCCAAAGGAAGTCGTCCGCTTGCGCTCGAGTGAGCGAACATGTCGAAAATAGGCCTTTCTGCGCTCTATATCGATCGTCGTCTGACCTTGCATGAGCGAGGATAGGGAAGAGAAGAGCAAAGCTGGACGAAGCACGGGAGGAAATTTTATCGCGCTTTGAGCATCTCGCCTATCTCTCGCGTTGCAACGCAACGGAGCATGAAAGCGCACCTAGAGCTATAAAGACTAGACCTGCACCGCTCGTCACTACGAGCGGTATTGTCCAATTGGGAATGGCGACAAGTTTGGAATGAGAAGAAGTGATCTGCGCCGACGTGGCTGTGTAAGACCTCGAAGCTGGTCATCATAGTGATGCGCTGGGGTCAACACGATGCTGAAGGGGGTTCGATGTTAGATGCATCATCAAGCGACTCACCGACAATCCAGCCTCCTACCCATCTCCACACAGGTCCGCCCATCCACGTCCATTTGTTGGCCCACCACTCGCGGCTTTGGACGTTGTCGACATCGCATGCCCATATCCAAATGAGGCGCGTGTGCCTCCACGCGACACCGAACATTGGAAAGAGCGCGAAAAGATACAGGACGGGCACGAGGATGAGAAAGTGCAAGAATGAAGGGGAGGTGAGTGGGATTTGAACATCCGCATCAAACTTGCGTGTGTGCGAGCAGGCGTGTGCAGTCAGAGGCTAAGCTGGGGAAAAACGGGTAGGGTAATGGGCAGGCGACAAATCGCATACGCACCCAGGGACAGTGATGATCCAAGCCTGCGCGGCATGTTCCGCAATCTCCGCAATGTCTTGTGCGCGGAGGTTTCCAATTTCCATCGCACGCATCTCTCCAACACCTCGACGGTCTTCCAGCCGCATCGCATTCGAATATCCTGTTCCGCCAATCAGATGGTGGATCTCTTGGTAAGGCGGGCCTGCGAGCGCCGAACAGACGAGTAAGGAAGGAGGCGGATGAGCTGGAGGAGGAGGAGGAGGAATGGGAGAGGTAGATGTGTAGGTAGGCCCGCAGGGCGAGGAAGAAGATGAGGTGTGCTGGGAAGAGATGAAGAAGGACGAGAAGCACTTGACCGCGTGTCTTGTAGCAATCTTTGTCTGATAATGTGTCGCAGCAGCCAGTTGTTCGAGATGAGAGTCAGGTG
>CCYA01000243.1:363218-376014 GCA_900000165.1 Ceraceosorus bombacis
TGACCTGCGAGCGCCGAACAGACGAGTAAGGAAGGAGGCGGATGAGCTGGAGGAGGAGGAGGAGGAGGAATGGGAGAGGTAGATGTGTAGGTAGGCCCGCAGGGCGAGGAAGAAGATGAGGTGTGCTGGGAGGAGATGAAGAAGGACGAGAAGTACCTGACCGTGTGTCTTGTAGCAATCTTTGTCTGATAATGTGTCGCAGCAGCCAGTTGTTCGAGATGAGAGTCAGGTGATGGGAGAGAGAGAAGTGCGTGTTGCGTCAA
Source organism: Ceraceosorus bombacis (assembly GCA_900000165.1). Taxonomy (NCBI): domain Eukaryota; kingdom Fungi; phylum Basidiomycota; class Exobasidiomycetes; order Ceraceosorales; family Ceraceosoraceae; genus Ceraceosorus; species Ceraceosorus bombacis. Next base: position 363,482 of record CCYA01000243.1, read on the forward strand.
GATGATGCGCGATGCGGGATGATTGAGGATGCAGCAGCGCCTCACATCCGTGCTCAATCACGACCAGCTTGTATGCGGCACTGATTGTGGGTGAAGCGAAGTTGTGAGCATAAGGCAGAGGACCTTTTGATGTTGTAGAAGCTGAGTAAATCCATCTTACACGATGTACGTCAAGCTGATTCAAAGCGGGCGAGCTGAGAGTCAGCATGATGATAGTCTTGGGCGACATGGCAGGACATGCATCCCCACAGCGACTCACAGAATGATGGGCACAACTTTGCCTATCAAATTGTTGAGCCTCCACTTTCGAAGTAGGCGCTTCGGATTGCATTTCCCTTCAGTGCTGGACATCTCTGCAACGCGTCCGTGTCCTCTCTCTCTGAGAGAAGAACAGCAAGAACAGCGATGGATTTGCACAGCAGCGCTCAGCTAGAATTTTGATCGGCGAGGCGTACTACTGCGTGCTCAGATCCCCTTGTCGGCTTGTCAGTTGTGCGCCAATGGAAGATGAGCAGCGTCGCCGGATCAGAGTTGTATGGGTGAGACATTCCATCATGAACCACACTCTGACCGAAATCACATGCGTTTAACATGAAGCGCTCGCACAGCCACACTTTGGGCGCCACGTGATTTCAAGATTACGCCACGGCCCCCCCGGCGGCCGCTTTCGTTTTCCGCGTCACGTGCAAATCTGCGCGTGAATAAATTTTGGAAGGTCCGGCGGCCATACGGTACGGTACGTGATGAAGCAGCTTCGCGCTGCTCTGCTCTCTCTCTCTCTCTCTTGCGCTCCCTGCTCTATGCTGCGAGGAGAGCGTGCCCTGCACACCTTGCTACGTTCAACATCTTTCCATTCCGCAAGCCTCTCAACCGTTTCATCATAATCTCGAATTAGACTCCCATTCCACTCGTCTCGACAACACGCACGTGTCTACTGCTCGATCGCCACGATGTCGCTAAGCAGTGCCAGCCCATCAGGCTCAGGCAAGAAGCAATCCCGCAAGTCCTCCTCCAAATCTCGGCCCGCTTCTTCCCTCGCCTCTCTCGCATCACCCATCGCAGCTTCATCACCATCCACGCTCTCGTCTTTCAGCTCAGATGGACAGTCATTGGCGCTGCTCAGTCAAGCTTTGGATAGGCATCGATTGAGGATCTACGACTGCAATGCTCAAGAAGCGGGAGAAGGTGCGAGATTAAAAGCGGATCATGTGCTGCCTAGCGGAAGAGTCGTTTGCATAGCTTGGGGAGGCTTGCCTGTCGCTGATACCAATGGTCAGGCGGCGACCATCGATGCGCCATCAGATGCTGTTGGCGCAAGCAAGAAGAAGCGAAGGAAGAGCGCGAATGCGAATGGAAATGTCGACAGCCTCCCCGCTACCACCAACGCCCCCTCTCCTCGGTCGCAGAGCGTTGTAGCATTGGGTCTGCAGGATGGCAGCATTCAGCTGTTCTCACCTTCTCTGGGCAAAGTCGTGCGCGTCCTCAACGATGCAGCACCTTCTTCCGCGAGCGATAGAGCCGTCAGATCTCTGCTCTTCGCAGAGCAAGGCAGCGTCCCCGTACTGCATGCTGCTTGTGCAGACTCGCTTGTTCGAACTTGGTCATTGGCCCCCAATGCGGGCAAGGCTGGCACATCTTCACCTCAGAGAACGCCGGTCCAAGACGTAGCGGCGCTTGCCTCGGGCCAAGACAAATCCATCTTGGCGGCTTCTCACAACATCACTCGACTGGAAGTAGTCGGAGTCGGTGGTGCGCAAGGCTCAGAGGCACGCGCTCCCATTTACAAGGCCTCCAAGACATGGACAGGGCACGCCAGCAGCATCACACACCTCGTGCCGCTGTTCATCCAAGAGCAAGCCTTCATCTCTGCTGCAGAAGGTGATCGAGTGTTGACGCTGTGGGGCAGCTCAGCTCGACCCCTCGCATCCCTGCCGCTCGAATCCGCAGTGCGTCGCGTCGACTCTTTCAGCTCGGACGCATCGACCGATCTGATCCTGTCCATCACGGTAGCTGGGACTGCGGCCATCCATCACGTTCCTTCTTCCATCGACCCTGCGGCAAAAAAGGTGCAGAGTCTGGAAAAAGCTTCGAGCGTCGTGCTGAGGACTGGAAAGAACAAAGAGGTGACGCCTTTGCTGGACGCACATGTGCACCGGGGCATTTTGAGCGTTGCTGCCTTGCTGCACGGCAGCAAGCTCGTCGTCGAGAGGATGGTGAGTGATCCACAGCGCGGTATCGAAGGCTCGTGCCGGGTTCGATCTGCAACTCGGGTCTCACTGGCTCACCCTCCCGCCCATTTTCCTTCTCCGGCCCGCAGTCCTTGCTTGACGAAACGGGCAAGCTGCCGAAAGAAATTTCACTTGTCAGATCAGGCTCAGGCGGCCTTCTTTCGCAAGGAGACACTGAGCTGGGCGAAGGCGCTGCAGCGGCTCAGCGTTACAAGGGCACAGGTCATGCGCCCACAGCAAACACTTCTGGAAATCTCAGCACAGGAGAGCTGCTGGGATCCAACAGTGCGTCAGGATTGATTCCTGATGCTGACGTTGCTGCACCGAAGCGTTTCGTGGATGAGCAGGCTGATCTGGACGCCCAAGTTGATGCTGATGCTGCCGAACCGACCCTTGCTGCTCGACTCAAAAGCCTCGGCGTTGGTGCGTCTGCTAAGGGTTTTGCCGATGTCAAGCAATCGAAACGAAGCGGCAGCGCGGGCACAGGCGCAGCGGCGGAGGAAGACGAATCCGAAGCGGAGGCGGATGACGCAGCATATTTGGCACAAAAGGCCCCTCTAGAATCCGGCGGCTCGCTAGCACAAACTCTGATACAGGCTCTTCACTCGGACGACTCGGCCATGTTGTCATCCTGCCTGGCGCATAGCGATCCTGGAATGATTAGAGAGACGGTGAGAAGGATCAGCGGACCGATTGCTGTCAAGTTGCTTGAAGCTGCCGTTTCTACCATGTCGGCGGGCCAGAGGAGCAAAGGTGCTATCGGAAGCCAGAGGGCTAGAGGCTTGATCGAGTGGATCAAAGCTGCGTTGACTGCACATGCGGGCTACCTGATGTCTGTGAGTCCGTCACTCCTTTCTCGCGCGGCGAAGGGACACCGTATGCTGACGAAGTGTGCCTGCTACCCCGTCTCTGGACGATTGTGGCAAAAAGCTACCGGACCTTGTAAATCGACTTGCTGTTTTGCACGCTACTCTCTCGCGCAGGATCTCCTCGCACGAGCGTCTCTTGGCCCTATCTGGCAGATTGGAATTGGTGCTGGCCCAGATCGAGTTCCGAACCGCATATACCGCGCAACAAGCTGCGCAGAGGCAGGTTCAAGGCGTGAGCTCGAAGCGCGGCAAGGGAGCTCGAGGAACGGACGAGACGAAAGAGAAGAGGGCGGCTTATGTATGGAAAGAAGGAGATAGCGATGAGGATGAGGAAGAAGAGGAAGAGGAAGAGGAAGAGGAAATGGATGTGGACGAAGATGTTGATGAGGACGAGGAGGAGTCGTCAGATAGCGAAGGTGATGAGCCAGAGACGTTGAATGCTGCTCGCACAAACGCTTTTGGAGCAGATTCGGACGATGAGGACGTAGAGGTGATCAGACCTCAACGAAGACAGTCAAATTCTGCCAGGAAAGCGCTTGATAGCGACCAAGAGGACTCGGACGGCGAGGAGGAGGAAGAAGATGACGATGATGTTTCGAGAGTCAGCAGCAGGAGAGGAGGAGCGACTTCAGCAGAGAGTGACGAGGAAGGGGAATACGAGGATGAAAGTATGGGAGAAGTGGGACTTGCGGGGACTGCCAAAGCTTCTAACAAGAAATCGTCCATGACTGAGAAGGATGACAGTGCTTCAGAAGATGCAGCTGAAGAGGCAGAGGACAGCGAAGATGATGATGACGAAGAAGAAGATGAAGAAGAAGATGATGATGATGATGAAAGCGAGGAGGAAGACGATTCAGAAGAAGTCGTGAGTCACCACTTCTCTCTTATTTTTTTTTTCTGCCTTCAACCCACTCACTGATGTTCCTGTGCGACATTCTTTCATTCAGTCTGACGAAGAGGAGGACGATTCAGACGCAGAGGGCGAAAGAGGATTGATCGATGATGAAGCGGAAGAAGCTTCGGACGATGAGGAAGAGGAAGAAAGTGATTGAAGTGGGTTCACTCTGACGCTCGATCTCGCATCTTTGCCTCCTCGAGCGCTTCTTTGCCCAAGCCATCACGCATGCAATCCTCTGTGGCTCATCTGTCCCCACACTCGCCTTCCCTATCGCTACTTGACAACTTCTTTTATTTGCTCACATCTTCTGCACAAGATGCAATTGGTGGATAGTGCTCGCCGCGAAGAGTAGTGCAATGGCAAACAGCGTCTCACAAGCAAGGACGATGCGCAGGAGCCTCGTATCAAAACACCTTGATCGTTTTCATGGGGTATTGCTTTGATCCAGTGCACAGTCGTGATCGTCAAGGATGCAGATGAGGCTAAGCGTGGTGTAGGGTTGTCAAGCAGCTGGCGGAAGGAAGGTAGGAAAGGAGGGGCATGAAGAGGTGCCAGGCTACGCGTGGGTGTACAAGCCGCCGCACGATCACCGACGCATCCTGATTGGCAAGCTGCGGCTAGAAATTTTGATGTCCTTGAGCCGATGAGTAGCGCCGCTTCGAATTGGGGTCAAAGGAAGGCAGTATGCCAAACGCATCGTCCGGATTGCTCATATTAGGACTCGGCAGCAACGCTCCCGGCACAAGGCCGCTGCCATACGCTCCGCCGGCGTGACTGTGGCTCGAGCCTCCGCTTCCACCCTGTCCGGGCAGGAGTGCCATGGAGTGCCGCTGGGTGGAAGCGGTGCTGCCTCCACTTCCTTGATATTGCGTGGGCTTCAAAGCAGGCATGAGCTGGGCGATGCCAGTATCGTAAGGGTCGAAAGACATGCCTGCAGCTCCGTAGGTCTGGCCTGGCGGCTGATGGGCACTCGACGAAGACTGGAACCTGCTTGCTTGGGCATGCGCGGACGAAGGACTCGCATAAGCAGCCGGCGGCGGCTGAGCAATAGGCAGAGAGGAGCCTCCACTCGGAGATGCTAGGGCTGAAAGCGAGCTGCCCCCCGCTCCGTGTTGGTCGTGGGGATTCACCAACCTGCGATCTTGTCCGTCCACGACGACAGAGAACCCTGAACCTCCCTGATGCGAAGGTAGGTAGCCGCCTGCTGAGCCTTGGAGAGGCGAATTGCCTCGCCATTGCTGCTGCGCAGCGTCCAAAGGTTGGTACTGAGATGCTCCTCGAAGCTTGCCGCCTCCTGCTGCTCCGGTCCCACCGGGACTCATCCCTACAAGACCATTCTGCTGAAGATGCGGCTGTTGCCGGCGATCCCAATCTCTCGAGTCGACCGGTGTCAGGGACTGCCTTGTTGATCCAAGCGCGACAGAGCCAGAGAGGGGCGACGCTTCCAGGCCCATCTTTGCCAGCTGCGGAGGCACTGCATCCATGCGCGTCATCGTATTCGATCGACTTCGATTCTGGATCGTAGATCCGGACCCGCTTGGCGAGACAAAGCCTTGTGGTGAAGATGCGGCTTGATGCGCGTGTGCCAATGCGCTGGCTTGCAGCTGTTGCTGGTGCGCTTGGGCTTTGACCGCAGCTTTGGCCTGGGCCTGCGCTTGAGCTTGCGCTTGCGCAGTGGCATCTTGCACGTAGGGGTTGTTCGAAGCAGATGGCAGTGTCTGGCGCGCGTGGTGTGCCGAGTTGTATGCTTGCTGTTGCGCCAGATGCTGATTGTACGCCGCAGCATCTTGGTATGCCCGTCCGGAAGATTGTGCAGTGGTCTGCGGCAGGCCGCCGTAGGGATGTTTGGCTGAATCGTTCGAAGGTGAGGACGCCTTTGACTTGAGGGACGACGTTGGACTCAGTGGTGTTGCAGGCGGCTTGAACGGCTTCAGGAACCTTTCTCCGGTGATGAAAGGATGCAATTTGGCCTGCTGCGGCGTCCACCTTTGGGCTGGATCCATGCTCAGCAATCCCGTGACAAAGTCAATGAAGGACGTCCGGTTTGCCATTTCTGGTGGCGAAACCACAGCGTATCAGTACAAATTTTGGCGTTTGCGACCAGCAAGCGGCTTCGACTCACCCTTTTGGACGTCAGCTGGCTTACCGCTCTTTCGTGCCATCGGATAAGTCTTGACAATGTCCGGTAGCGTGGTAGCTTGAAAGTACCGCTTCGAGGGCTGCTCAGGGGGGTTCGGATTCCGCTCCTTTTGATACTGGTCTATTGATTTCAATCGATAGCTTTTGCGACCCCATTCGTCTTGGGCGATGTTGAAAAACTCGCTCGTTTGCTTGCCTTGGTCCAGCATGTACGATGGCGGCAATCTGAAGGAAGAGTGTCGCCTGTCAGTATAACGCAATTTCCGCAGCCTTGAGTCCATGCTGGAAAGGCGGACGACTTACCCTAGCATCTCGACAATCCGAGTGATCTGGTTGTATTCCGAGGTTCCAGGAAACAAGGGCAAGCCGAGGAAGAGCTCCACAGCAATGCACCCCAATGACCACATATCTATCATCGACGAGTACGGCAGGCCAAGCAAGACCTCGGGAGACCTGTAAAAGCGCGACTGGATGTACGTGTACACCGTCTGCTTCTCGTGACACGCAGAACCAAAATCAACCAGCTTGATGGACGGCGTTTGCAGGCTGAAGACCAAACGCAATCGCAAGTCAGCAGAAAGACTTTGCCGCAGCGAATTGCAGTGCCACTCACGTTTTCAGCAAAATGTTCTCGGGCTTGAGATCGCAGTGGATAAGGCGGGCTTCATTGAGAACGGTCAATGAGTCGAGCAACTGAGCTGTGAAGACGCGCACGAGGCTCGTGCTCAAGCCCTTAAAGCCGTTCTGCTTGATGAGCTCGTACAAGTTGGACGAGAGCAGCTCAAAGACCAAGCAGAGATGTTTGGCGTGGATAAAGGTGTCCCGCAACCTCAGAATGTGATGCTCGTCATTCGGATCCCAGCTTCCATTGAGCTAAAGTTTGTTCGTGATCAATGCTCAGACGTCAGCGCACATATCGTAGCGAGATCGCGAAGTCACACGCACCATCTCCAGAATCGTCACTTCCATCATGCTCTGACTGAAGTAAGCAGGCTTGTTCTTGATCACCTTGACAGCCACAATTTCGTGCGTCTTCATGTTCTGGCACTTGACAACCTGTCCAAATGTGCCTTGGCCTAACACATCAAGGATCAGGTATCTGCGCCATCACGTGGCCCGAGTAGGTGCGAAGGGACATCAGCACACTCCAGGCACTCTGCACGCTCTGGCGCTTGCAGCTCACCTGTTGCCTTCGTCTGCACCAAGAAAGTCATTGACGTAGAGGATGTAATCGCTGTCCTCGTTGTCCATTCCGTCATTATGCATAGGCTTGCTTGGCTTGGTCAAGACTCGTCTGGGATTAAACGACAGCTCGTAGACAAAAGCTGGATTGACCAGATGATAGGTGTGATGCAGGTATGTTGTTACCGCTTTGAGCGGCTGTGAGGAGTAGGGATAAGCAGATTTCAGCTCTCATTCGGGATCAGACAGACTCTTATCTAGAACCGCTGAACTGGACCTCAATGTTCCTCGATCGCCTCGCCTCGCGCCGATCGACGCCTTCTCAAGACTCACGCTGACATGACCACCTGCAGGATCAGCTCTTCGACCAGCCCCTTGCTGCGCAACCTGCAAGCTGGGTCTCAAATCACCCAACTCTCTGACCTTGCGGAAACCCTCCTGAGGTGGTCTTCGGTGTGACGGCTTCGCCGCCGATCCCACAGATTGCCTCCATTCCCTTCCCTCCGTTGCACCAGGAGCAAAGCTAGATGCGACCATACTTGCCCGTCTATCCCTTTCGGCCGATGGCAAGACGTAAGAACCAGCTGAGCCTGCTGGAAGTGCGTTACGGGGAGGACCTGCGGAAGCGTGCAGCGGCTGATAAGGGCTCTGCATCGCTGGACTCATCGTGCTGTGCACCTGTGATCCAGGTGAAAAGGCATAAGGTAGGCTGTCGGTTCCTGAGCCAGAGCCGGACAAGTGATGCAAGGGCAAACCAGAACTGGACCCATCATGCGTGGCCGTTCTCAGTCCTGATCTTCCACTACTTGTCGACGCGTGCAGAGGTGAATATCTTTGAGATGGGCTAGCGCCAGAGGTGTCCGTGAACGCGCTACGAGGCGAGCTGCCGTACGTGGACGAGTCGAGCATGCTCACTGGCCGCTGATGTAGCGAGGACTGATGATGCGCCACTTGTTGCTGGGGATGATAGGGCGCGCTCGGACTCAGATTGCCATGAGCTGCAGTTGACGGCGGTGCGTATGGCGATCTGAGTGCTGCTGAAGCCGGTGAGCGCGACATAGGTGGCTGCGCAGCGTACGTATGACTCGCATTGGGAGATGTCTCGAACATGGAGTTTCTATGCGGGCTATACGGACTGCTCAAACTGCCCGATTGTATTTGATTGCTGATGGTGGGAAGCAAGCTGAGGCCAGAAGGTCCACCAGACTGCGCATGCGCGGGAACACCATACGAGGTGGACCCCTCCGAGTAGGACGGCTGAGCATGTTCTCTTGATCTGTGATACCCTCCTCCCGCATCGCCATAGCTCTGCTGGGAAGCTGGGCTGGACGCAGGCATTTGCTGATGTATGCCGTGCTGTGACCCTTGCTGCCCGTACTGTTGTTGCATTGTTTGCGCTTGCCTCTGCTGTTGGTAAGCTGCGTGGCCAAGAGACTGACTTCGCCCCAAATTGGCCCCGCTGCTGCCGCTGCCGCTGCCGCTAGAAGGTGCCAAACCTGCGCCCAGACCTCCCGCTTGAGCAAGTCTTGGTGAGGCATAGGTCGCCACATTGTTCGAGCCCACAGGCGAGGTCGCGCTGAGTGCGCTCAGCGTGTCCATTCCATAGGGAGCTCCTCGAGGGCTTGTGGACTGGACGTCACGAGGAGCATACTGCGAATTGTGGTGCATCGGTGAGAGTTGCCGATGAGAAGTAGCAGCCACAGCAGCGCTGTGATGCGAGGGTAGCTGCCGCGATGGATCCACCCCTGAAGGACCCATGTTGATGATGTGCTGCTGTTGCTGGCCCCCAGGAGAGAAGTCTTCAGGTCCACCGTAACCAGAGTGAGGTCGAGCCATGGTAGCCGACAGGAGGGTTGTAGGAGCAAACGCTGAGAGCGAGGAAGCTTCGCGGGTCGCGCCGTGCTGGACTAGACTCCTGGGCTGGTTGCGTAGAAGGGAGCTGCGAAATCGCGATGCCCACAGCCAGCCAGCCGTTCAGCGTTCAGCTCGCTGACGGGACTCGCTCGACGCGCAGGCGGAGTCTAAAGCGACCCACGGACCTTGGCCGCTCGCTGTGTTTGTCGCTCCTGACCCGTTCGTTGATTGCTGAGCGCGCCCAAGTCGTCCCAGATAGCAGCGTCGCGCGAAGATTGGCAGCAACGCTGGCTGCCGTGTCTGAGGTGTCGAGACTGGAAATGCAAGCTTCTCAGGACGATGGTATGATCTTGCTGAGACGTGGGAGCGCGAGTGGATTGATTTCAGATTGATTGGTGGAAGCGCCGCCCCTTCTCTGGCTGCCTCACAGCAGCGAGAGTACAGTAGGCACAGACAGGCACAGACCAAGCAGTCCGACTGCATCACGGATTCGCCTTCCCTTGACAGCCAAACCTGATGCTGCGTGCGCATCTGTGCGCTATGCGCGTCCAGCAGCAGCAGCAGCAGCAGCAGCAGCAGCAGCAGCATCAGCAGCGCGAGACGACGAGAGGCATTCGTGAGTCACGCACGAGTCACGAGTATTCTGTTTGTGCTGCATGATGGTTACCGTACGTGCTGCATGCACCCGCGATCCACGCGCGATCGAGCTTGCGTGTGGTCGTGCGGTGCACCGCACATGCGCGGCGTTTATGCATGCAGCAGCGGCCGCAAAGTTGTATCAAGAATGAAGGGCATTTTGCTCCAGGCTTGATATTTGTAACGACCATTTCGTGCAGGCGAGGCGCGGAGTAATACAAGGACCCAGATGATAGCGTTGCAGTCTGCAAACAGTCAAGGGCGAGGAAAATGAGAATTGATTTGTGACGCATCGTGTTTCTCCTCGCGTTTCTAATCGCACGCCGTCTGCGCTACCTGTGATCTCTCGTACGACTCACTGCCACCGCCACAAAAATTTGGGCTCGTGAGCGATGCTCAGAACGCTTTCTTGGGCCTCTCCAAGTTCGCGAGTGACAATAATAATAGGCTCACATGATCTGCCATCTTGCAACAGCTTGAGACCAGACTAAGTCGATCCGGGGTGCAAGATGACTCGCTACACCTCAGGCGTCTCGGATGCCTCACACGGCTCCAAGAAGCGGAAAATGTTGCCCACCGCCACGCCTGCCGAAGAGCGGTTCGCAGCTTCTTCATCCACCAACAACATCACCATGGGGGATAGTGCTGCGGAAGGCGAAAGCAAGACTGGAAGCAAGCGTAAAAGAAGGCGGACGAAGAGCGGCCAGAACGAGTCGACAGCGGCTCGAGTACCCCGACCATCCGTTCCTGTGGACCTCTCCAAGCTATCCTCCAATGACCTGCAGAAGCGTCTAAAGCTTGTTCGATTGCGAGCAAAGAAGGCCAATACGGATGAGAAGAGGGCAGCGCATGAGTCTGCTATTCATGAAGTTGTGAGGGCTATACGAGCGGCAAATGGTCGAGCTGGGAAGAAGGACGCCCGACTAGAGGAAGTGACTTGGAAGGACAAGAGAGCAGACTCGAAGGGCGGCGAGTTTGCCGCAAGGAAAGGAGCAGCGACCTCGCATGCACCAGATGACGAGAAAGGAAATCCATGGAAGAAGATGGAGGCCGGTGAGTGCTGCGATTCTAGTGATAGCTCACCAGAAAAGCTTACGCGTAGCTCACGGTCTACACTGCGACAGATCGACGAGCAGACGCCTCAGCAAAGAGCGATGCTCGCAGAGACAAGCGGGCGGCAGAGCGAGCTTCAAAGCAGCGATGCTATGCGTGTAGAGGTATGGGACACTCGGCGAAGGACTGTCCGTCAGGTCTCAATGCGGAGAGTAGCGCACTCGACGGAGATTTGCCTGTAGAAGGCGATACAGATGGGAAAGCCAAAGTGACGGGCAAAGAGACTGTCGGTATTTGCTTTAGGTGTGGCAGCACGGAGCATACACTGGCCCGGTGTAGGAAGGCAGCGAAACGCAACGATGAAGGCGAAGAGCAGCTGCCATACGCCACTTGCTTCATATGCAGTCAAAAAGTGAGTATCTCTGTCGGCTGTTCCCACAGACAGCGGCTGCTGCTTACACTTTGTGGGACTACCGTGTAGGGTCACTTGTCCTCTAAATGTCCCAAAGGCAGAGGCGTGTACCCCTCAGGTGGATCTTGTCGTCTGTGCTCATCCACGGAACATCTAGTCAAAGACTGTCCACTCAGCATACGCAAGAGCGGCAAAGGAGCAGCCGAACTCGGTCTCGCGGCAATCGGTGGTGCTGATTCAGGCGGCCTGTCCGCCACCGGTGGTGTCCAAGATACAGGAAGTCTTGGAGCAGATGAAGATGACTTCCATCACTTTTCCAGACAGAGAAGCGACGTGGAGCGCGAAAGATTGCAAGAACATCGAAAGAAGGTCTCTCGCGCACCCCAAGAGAAGGAAAAGAAAAGCGCAAAGGTCATTGCTTTTTGATGCATACAATGTGATTGGATTCGCTACATCTCTGCAGCGCACTGATTGTGCGAGCAATTCGTGTGCAATTACCGAGACCAGAATGTAGTTGCTATGCCTGAGCCTCTGGTCCCGATTCACCAAGCGTCCAGCGCCTCAAGCCCACCACTTGCACCTGCTTCCCATTTCTCTGCCGACCCCAAGCATGAAGTGCTGCCTCCACATCCCCTTCGCCTGCTCCATCCTGTACTGCCAGCTGCGCAGCTGGGAGAAGCATACTGAAAGGCTGTCTCAGAAGCGCAGAATCGGCTTCCTGATCTTGTTGGTGCGAGATGGACGTGGTTTGAAAGCCGACCGCTTGTCGTGCCAAGGATCTGAGCAGCGCTCGAGTTTGAGCGGGATCGAGCCCTTCGAGGGCGCTAGAAGAGTTGGCAGAGGAAGATGCGTGGCTGATGGTGGACAGCACCAGTGCGCCTACGCGACCGAGGGACGTCTGTGTGCTGCCTTGCTTCGTCGCGCTCGATCCGTGCACATATGATCCAACCAGGTTTGCCACGCGCACCTCGTCTCGAGATGTGGAAGGAGGAGTCAGGATGAGCACGCTGGCTCGACTCAGATGTATTCTCTCTCCCAGCCTAGACACTGCATCCAAGATTGCAGCTCGAATGGTTCGAGGCGATGTGGGAGCAGTAGAGGATGCGGTTTGGTCACTGTCGACGCTCGCAGAGTCGGGTGCCTCCATCAGAATGAAGTCGAGCAGCTGCTCTGTATCCAAGTCCGCAAAGCCCGTGCCTAGCCTTGTAGCAGCAGCCAGGTTGGGAGCGGACACAGCTCCGCCGAGGTTTGGGAACAAAGCA
>CCYA01000243.1:376024-391259 GCA_900000165.1 Ceraceosorus bombacis
ATCGAGCAGCTGCTCTGTATCCAAGTCCGCAAAGCCCTTGCCTAGCCTTGTAGCAGCAGCCAGGTTGGGAGCGGACACAGCTCCGCCGAGGTTTGGGAACAAAGCAGCAGAATGCGCAATATCTCTCGATAGCTTCTCAAACACATCCGTCCTGCCCACAAAGTCTGTCTCGCAGTTGAGCTCGATGATGGAAGCTACTGGTGCAGAGGTGGGAGTGGCAGCATGCGAAGGTGTATTTGCTCGTGCATCGCCGCTGGTGGGATTGATGGGTTGTTGCAAGTCTTTCGTGCCCGATCCAGCGCCATCCGAGAGCACAGCCACTGCGATCCAACCTTCCTTGGCTTCCCTTCCAGCGACCTTTTGAGCCTTTTTCAATCCGCTCTTGGCTCGATCTTCTTCCAGCCACGCCAGCGCAGCTTGAATGTCGTCCCCTTTGGAAGGATCGGAAGTGGACCAGGTGGAAACGATGGCCTCCTTGGCCTTCAGCATCGATGTGCCTGGAATCTGTTTCCGAAGCTCGGCGATGGATGAGATGGCGGGTTTGCGTTCCCTGAGCGCGGCGCTGCTGTGAAGGTCGGCTCGGGAGGCCACAAGGGGAGAATGACGGAAGCTGAAGACAAGCAATGAATCAGATTGCAGCGCTCCGATGGGTACAAGCATAGGCAGACAGCATCTCAGGGCCAGCAGCACTCACCAAGGGGCGACCCGAACAGCGTTGCGGATCGACTGCCCTCCCAGCGCTCTTCTCATAGCTCCAGCGGCGGGCATTGCGGCGACCTTGGTCATCGTGAGAAAGTTGCAGCAATGTAAGAAGAGGAAGATTGGAGAGTTGCAACTCGCAGCAGACGAGGAGCGATGAAGATTTGCAACGCGATGTTGGATAGATTGAGTCTTGAGCGCGAGCAGACCTCGTGTGGAAATTTGAGAAGAAAGTCAACCTCGTCCGAGAAAGAGTCAAAAGTTCTTGGACGAGTCTAAAATTCAAATTGAATGTTGCGCGAGCACGGTGAGTGTGTGCACTCAAAGCACGTGACTTTATTTAGCAAGCTTTGTCCTGCTGAGCCGTGAATACATTTGATTCTGATTCCGCGCACAGGCGTTGGGCCTTGATGAGTCTGCTTTCACTCCCTCGAGCAAGCCAAGTGTCTGGCTCAGAGCAGTCACCGCTCGACCATCACGCCATCATCTCGACTGTAAAGTTAGTCAGGTAGGTCCACGAGCTGGACCGTCGCGCTAATCATCGCACATAGCTCAAAGCGTTCGGCGATGTGCTCGGCGTAGTCTTCCTCGTCGATCAGCCCTTCAGCGGCGATCGAGACGCGGGGCAGACGTCGATACAAGCGGGTTGCTGAGATCAACGACAACGAGCTCCTGTCCGGTAAAAGAATCAGCAACGCAGCACGCGATGACGTCTACCGCTCCAGCCGCATCTGTGGCCTCGCACTCCTCGGACGCATCTCTCACTTCTGCTCAAGGCGCCACGAGCCAATCGCAATCCTCGACTGCCCACACTACGATCTCGTCCAATCCTTCTGCTCACGTAGTCAACAGTGCACCGCTTACCTCAGCTCTTCCTCAGGCCCAGGCCCAGGTTCAGACGCAGCCAGTGGTAGCATCTGTGATCGAGTGTCCTGCCTTAACGCCCCTGCATCTCATAGCTCCAGGCGTGTCATACCTCTCCATGCCCTCCCTCTTGTCCCTGCTACCACCAGACACTAACCGTGGTCCTGCTGCTTCCTCCAGCGCTGGCGTCCTCGACCACAATTCGGCGTATCATGACACTGTCAACATGAACGGGTCAACGAGCCACGCGCAAGATCAACAGATCGACGTGTCCTTCTTGGACATGCTCAACCTCAAGATGTTGATGCTGCTCTCGCCAGAACGGCCATCCGCAAGACTATGCAGATGGGCACATGCAAGCCGAGTCAAGATGGTTCATTTCGGCCTCGGTCCTTGTCCCGTCTCAGCACGCCCTGTCGCCAAAGGCGCCGCCGCCGCACCAACGAGCGCACGAGACCAGCTTACTCGGGCAGGCGAGGATCAGCACGAAGACAGGGAAGCGCACGACACGGAGAGATTGATCAAAGAAGCGCTAGAGTTGATTTTGGATCGTCACAATCTTCCTATCCTGGTAGTGGACACCTCAGGCGCAAATGAGGGGGCCCTACTGCTGGGCTGCTTTCGTCGCTTGCAGGGACGAAACTTCGCCAACATTTGCGCAGAGTATAGGTCCATCGCTGGTTCCAGGGCCAAGACGACCAGCGAGAGGTTCATCGAAATGTTCGACACCGACCTCATCGCGCTGCCTCCACCGGACCGCTTGCCCGATTGGTGGAATGAGCAGTTGGAGGATGATGAAGTGGACGGGAGCGTGTGATGACAAGTCGATGAGCTTCTTGATCTACCATTAAGCGCCCACACTACCCCTTGGGCATCAAAAGCAGACAGAATGGGTATCCAATTGATGTCAAGGGCATCGTCCGGGTATCAGTCGAACAGAAGACCACTGTCATGCCCTGCGACTATGACATGGCTGGTACCACACTTGCCCAGGCCGCGCACTGGTAGTCAGAACGGAACGAGGCTTCAACTCTTGTGCGCCGCTGACTCGACCATCTGTGCGGCGCCGGCCATAGTCCAAAAGCAGTAGCCCTGCAGAGTGGTGCAGAGATTCTGACCCATCAGCTTTCGGAGTCTCTCGTCAAGCTACACTCCATCCAACTCACCTCGTCCCTGAAATCCAACAGATTGGTCGGCGTGAAGCAAGCAATCACCTGCAGGTTCAGCAACAAGTTGCGTGGCTTGCATCGCGGATCTTGCAAGAGGGCTTCGAGCACGGCAACAACGTCGTCCGTCGTTGGTGCCGTCACTGTGCCAAAGTCACGAGGCGTCGACGTGGATTGGGGGCTATCTTGCGTCCAAGCTGCTTCGTCAGCGGGTGCCAGTCCGCCTGCCGCACCCGAGGATCGTGCAGCCAGAGCCTCGCGCGTAAGAGGATGACCTACTCCGCTCAGAATGTCGTGGATATTGGCTACTGCCGGCATTTCCGCCTCTTCTGACTCCTCTGCAATCTCCTCCGCGAGATCCGAGTACATCGATAATGCTCTTCGAGCCCTAGCGACGCTCAGCGGCCGGTCAGAACCACTTAACCGCGAATCACCCGTGTCGACACTACCACTATTCGACCTGTGTCCGTACAAAGCTTGCGCTGCACCGACAGCCCCGATCGTGTCCATCGAAGCTGCTTTGCTGTTGGTCCTACTCCTCACGCCGATGGGGAAGGGTAGACTTTGATTCGCTTTGCGCCCATGCTCTTCCGCCTGACCTGGACGATGATCCGCTGTCTTTGTGACGTAGCTTTGTCTCGACAGCGTCGACACAATCAGTCTTTCGAGCGATAGCAACGCCCGCATCTTTGTGCGCGGCGCTGGATGTAGTTCAAAGAGGCGCAGCAACTCCGCACCGCCAGCATCGCGCACAATTTTTGCAGCCACGAGACTTGCGACGGGGACACCAAGGTCAGCGGCGCTGCTGCTAGAGCGGATCATAGCAGGCAATGATGGGGTGCAGTAGATCATCGGCAACGCTTCGCTCAACAGCAGACTAGTGGCGAGTAGCTGTGAGCGCTGAAGGAATTCTTCGAGTCCCGCGCGGTCGTGTGCGCGCGCCTCTCCTGGCAGCAAGAAGGCAGTTGACCACGCTCCAGACGTCAGGACGACCGTCTCGGGATGCGCATCGCCCTCTGCCTCGCTTGCCAGCAGCAAAGGTCGCGCCAACGCGGCCTCCCTAGCCCAGATTGGACACGCAAAGAATTCCTCGGCCTTGCCCGCGATGACGTTGAAGGCGACATCGAGATCCCTCAGATAGTTGATGGACCTCGCATCCAGCCCAAAATCGTACAAACCCAAGCTCTGTAGCCATTCGTGCCCACTTTCCAGCTTATTGTCGAATCGATCTGAAGTCGATGTGTTCGGACCGAGGTGACTCTGTTCAAATTGCTGCCTCGCTGAATTGCGGGAAGCGAGGACCAAATCGTCGAGCCGAATGTTGACTGAATACCAAGCCTTGACTCGCAACTCGTGCATAGCTGTCAAGACTTCGCGAGTGCTCTCTGTCAGCGTCTGACGCAGAGCGTCAAGATCACCGAGTCGGTGGTGCGATGTGACCAATCGGTCGCGTATGCCGTCCTGGATGGTGAGAAGCGGTTCTGCAATGAGCGCAAGCAGTGGCGCAAAGCTCAGCGATCCTTCGAGACCTGACGCCCAGTGTGGCAAATGCTGACTGACGTGCAGCAAGGCGTCAGCAGCTTCGTCGAATAGCGCAGCGTCTTCATACGCAAAGCGATGGGCTGCGAGGGATGCCGCTACGTGCATGTCTGCGACAAGATTAGCCGGCTGCCCTCTTCGTCTGCTTGACGTGCTGTAGCCCTTTCGGACGAGGGCCATGACGGCGCGACGAGTCAGAGTGAAGGTGGCGCCAGGCAGCGGTTCGAGTGATTCTGATGCGCCATCTTGTGCCGTATCAATGGGACTAGTACTGTGCCTTCTGCCCAAATCGACGGCCATTTCCCCAGCAGTCTGCCAAGAAAGAGCTCGAGCACTCCGAATGGGGAGCGACGCCTTGCGCACCACTGGCGACGCGCCACCGACCTGTGCGCGACTCTTGAACGCCAACGCTGATCGATCGTCGCGCGTATCCTCGAAATCCCAAAAACCATCTCGGTGAGGCGAATGCGGTGGACTGTCCCAGCCACTTTCTCCAGAACCCTGCCAGCCTCTCCTGGGACCAGCCGTGCTACTGGAGTCCAACCGAGAGCTAAAGAAGCTGCCTGTATTTGAAGCTGATGGAGTCATTGTACGCGTGTTAGACCCACGGAGAGTGGAAGTGCTGTCCAGAACAGCGAGTGCCGGGAAGGGGATTGCAGTTAGCGACTCGCTCTCGCTATTTGAATCAGTCGCGGTATCCGCATGTACTGGCAGGCTCGTCGCCGTCCCGGAGGGTTGAACAGTCTTCCTCAGTGCAGCAGCGGGAGCATGGTTGTAGGCCAATCTCGGAGCAGTCTGATGGATAGTATAATGACCATCCACACGCTGGGAGACAAACAGAAGAGCCGTGTCCTCGGGCTCCATCGTGCCCCGAGCCTCGGCGTGCAAAAGAGCAGCCTCAACATCGGTGGTAGCTTCATTCAGATGATCCTGTTCGATAGGTGTCGCAGCATCAGCAGACCTGCTACATGAAGTCTGCTCACTGACGTGCGTGTTCTGCCCCAGATTGTTGGTATCCACGCGTAGCCTGGGCGATCTCTGTGTGGGAGTTTGCGGGGTGGACGCGGGTCTCCGTGTCGCTGCCGGTGTTACCAAGAGGGGGGCGCATACGTGCATCAAAGCTACACCATCGGCGGGTCGCAGAGCGAGCACGGTAACTGCGGTGGAGTCTTCACTCGAAGGCGAATGGTGCACGCCCGCGCTCGAAGACCAGGCAGACGGGTCCTCGGGTCTGCACCTAGACACAGAGGGAGCGGCAAACAGATTGACTAGATCGCAAGCTTCTGGCAGCGTGTTTGATGTGTTGGTGTGCTCCTCTGAGAGTGCGGGCTCAGCGTTCAGAGCTGTGACTATCGCGGCGTAGGTAGCTCGATGAAGCTCTCCAAGCGCGGACGTCGCAGCAAGGTCACTCATCCAGACTCCTCGCAAAGACCTGTATTGATGTGATGAAGCCGTCGAATCTTGTCGAGGAGGGAACGAGACAGTGTAGCAGCATCGACTCGTCCAAGCATCTGGACGCGTAAGGAGTGATCTAAGGCGGCCAAAGGCGTACCAACGCAGCACAAAAAGCAGGAGTAGTTGCCGGTGCGCCGTGGGAGAATCATTCGGAGGGAAGTGCTCGCAGAGCAAGCGTCTGATCACATAGACAGGGAGCGGCAGCTCTATGGCTCCTTCAGGCCGACTGTCGGGGTTCGCTGAGCCGGTGTTGGAAGCGTCACGGCCCAGCAACGCAGTCAGAGTTGTCCTGACCGACCTTATGAGCTCAGCAGTCATCTCGGGATCCGCTTCCGAGGCCGAGGTGGCTGAAATAGATGAAACACGCTTGATGTGTGCCGTGTCGACGGAATGACCAGCATCGCTTTGGACGCGCCTCCTCGAAGCTCGGGCCTCGCGCGGTAGCTGTGACCGAAGCTCTTCCCGAGCATCCAGGGACGGTATGCGAGGAGAGAAATCGGCTAGTGCGTCCTCTTCAGAGACTTGCGGCATGTTAATGCTGTGTTTTTGTCGATGTGCCTGTACTGGCGAAGACCCGGCTACAGTGATCCCCTTCAAGGGCGGAGTGACAAAGCGAGACATGGAAAGTGATGCAGGCGGGGCGTTCTTGCTTGTGCGCTTGGATTGCATTGGAGCATCGACGGCTCGACTCTCCTCGTCAGAAACTCCTTCTCTACTGCCTCCTGGAGCAGCGCCGGACGTCGACCAGAAGTTGGTGACGCTATTGCCAAGCGTCCCAAGTCCTGTGGTGAAGACGTCTGCCGCTTCGGCCGCAAACGTCGACAAGCTTTTCAGCGTCGTTCCGCCGAGCTCGGTATCCTCACTTCCGCCGCTGTTAGATAAGTTGTCTGCGCGCTGGCATGCTTGTGCCAGATTGTTGCTAGACTGTCCTGCGACAGGCGCAGATACGTTGCGAGCAAGACTAGGGCTTCGAATGTGACTTGGTCTGGTGAACAGATCGTGCCTGCGATACGATTGGAGGTGGGCCAGCAGAGCAAGTTCAAGATCCCGTGAAGGATTTAGCAGCGCGCAGATCCTTGGTCTAGTGGCTCGTCCTCTTCCTCGAGCCTGGTGCTCTTGAGTAGCATCGCACGTAGTGACACTAATGCTCAAAGCCTGCAGCTCGTCGAGGACTGCAAGTGCGCATCCTTCGATGTCTGCTTTGCCAGTACCATTCTTCACAAGCTTGTGGCTCAGGCCCAACAACAGCCTCTCTGAGAAAACCGCTAGCCCCTCCGTGCCGGTAGACTCGATCAGAAGCCTGAAGATTGACTGCAAATGCGAGGGCCCGTCTTGCACTGCACACAGCCCCATGAACCTCTCAGAAGGCCATGCCGAGATTGCCTCTGCAACTTGGAGCGGCCGATTGAGAAGGCGCCGCAGTGAACGAAACAAGATCTCTTTGGTTGAGGGACCGTCTACTGATGCAGGCTTCAGTCCGCCGAGCCAACTGGGTAGTGTCTCCCCGTGATCTTCCAGTACCGCAGCGGCGGCCTCACCTGCGCTTGCCTGCGCCCAAGAGTCGAGGACCCGAATGGATTCTTGCCATCTCACTTCGCAATCCTGAACGTCTCGGCTCCACCTGCTGGCAACACCCTCCAACCGCTTGGTCAAGGCAAGGCGCGCGGCCTGGGCCGCTTTGCTAATGATCACTGCATCTGCAGCGGTCAGCTCTGTGGATGCGACGCAAAGCCGCTCGACCTCTGTGGCGAGGTCGTCGTGTATCGCTTGGAGACGAGAGCGCAGCCGTTCAGTATGATGGAGCGCTCGGGAGCGGAGCGTCACAGTTCTTTCCAAGTGGTTGGCGTGAGAGAGCAAGGGTTGTTCCCGTGCAATCAGCAAACGGAGCTTGGCAATGTTGACTTCTTGAGTCGCTACTGTTTGCGGAGTCGATGTTGATGAGAGCCCAAAAGAGGCGTCCATTCCTTGCCTGTGACCGTCTATACCGGCGTTTGCTGATGGAAACGATTCTCTAAGACTGGCCTTCCCAGTGCTGACGTTTTCAAGGCGAAGACCAAAGCTAGCGAGCTACCGCCAAGGCCCAGGATTCGGTGGTCATCGAGGAAAGTGGAAGGGAGGTGTGGAGGTTGGAAAGCACGAACTGAATGAATGCTCAGCGCTGCTGCTGCTGCTGCTGCTGCATGCATGCGCTCTCCCCGCCAATCTTGAATCTAAATCTTGAATGCAAGCTTAGCGCGCTCTTTGCTGCTCGTCGCGGATGCAAAGCCGCGTGCCGCGGCGCAAAGCCACAACGGGGCACATCCCTCACGAGACCCTGCCCTGCGAACTCAACCAACCATCCCCACATCTGCTCCTCACTCGTTCATTGAGGGTTCGCACCTAGCTCTGGCCGCTCTAGCGACACCTCGTGGCCTAGGCCTAGTGCTCCGCAGGGATAACAGAAATGTCAACGCGCGCCATTCAGAATCTGGATGTAGATCGTGGGACCGCGGGCAGGAGAGGCTCATCGGACAAGCTCTCGTGGCTTTTCTTGTTCATGGTGCGTATCGAGCGAAGTGCGCTGCCATCGACGCCACCTTCCTTCTTGCCGGCCTATCGCTCACACCAGGCTCCATCGGCCATCCCTGCATCTCGCCTCCTCTCATTCACAGATCATCTGGGTCGTCGCCTCGACTTTCAAGTGAGCAAGTGGAAACTTGGATGGCTTGAAGCGGCTGCATCTCTGAGGCGCAAGCTCACGCGCCAGCCTGCCTCTTTCTGCAATCGCAGCTACGGCTTTGGCATTGTGAGATGGCTTCTTCTTCTCGACGAGAGACTGGCTGATGACTGACAACTGCTTTCAACAGTCCGAGCTCAATGCTTTGGCTTCAGCGCTTACGTGCCCCAGCCGAGGTGCTGTTTCGGCAAGCTTCAAGTTGCCTGTATGCTTTGAGATTTCATCAAGCAGCTTTGGCATCGTTACGTGCGTTGCCTGAGCTGCTTACTAGCAGTCGTGAGTGCACTTGCTGACACTTCATGTCTCACGCTCCTCCGACAGCGCCCTCTTCACGTTCGGAGGTCTCTTGGCCTCGCTGCTGTTGTCGCCGATCTCTGCCCGATTGAGATGGACACGCAGGCAGACGCTCGGGGTAGCAGCTACCATCAACTGTCTAGGTACGGCATCGCAAGCGTTTGCTCCCGCATCCTGGCTGCTGGGCTTGGGGAGGGGCTTGATGGGAATGAGCGCAGGTATCGCAATAGCTGTTGTTCCTGCTTATCTGAAGTGAGTTCTGCCGGACTGCCGCAATTCCATCAGAATGATCTGACGTTTGTCTGCTCGCGATCATAGCGACTTGGCCCCTCCACACCTGCAAGGCTCAATAGGTGTCTTGAATCAACTATCGATCGTCATCGGTATTCTCATCGCCCAAGCTTTAGGCGTCTCTCCTCTCGGCGCTCCAGCGAGCTCGAAGCACATCACTTTTGCTGGCTGGAGATGGGTACCGATAGTCTCCTTTGCGATTTCCCTTTTGCAGCTTCTTTGCTTCCGCCTCAGCATTGATTCTCCGCGTGAAGCAGGCCCACTGCGGGAGAAGACTCTTCGAGCTAGGCTAGCGGGTCGCAACGCCGGAAGTGGGCTAGATGAAGAGTCGGAAGAACAAGAAGGCCTACTCGATTCCGAGGTCCCCTCGCGTTCAGACACAGAGAGCGCTCGGGCTGAGAAGCCTATGGAACTAAAAGAGCTGATCCAGACTGTGACGAGCAGAGATGGTGCAGCTGGGGCAAAGAGCTTGCGCAAGGGAGTCGCACTCATTGTCCTTACACAGCTGTCGCAGCAGCTTTCTGGCGTGAATGCAGTTCTGTACTACAGCGTAAGTGGACCGCCAAAGTTTGATGCAGTACGCTTTGCACCGACACTCTTCGCACACGACAGTCCAGCATCCTCTCGGACGCCCTTGGAGCGGGATCCGATGGTCACGGTTCCAGTGACAGCGAGGCGACCGCAAAACTCATTGCACTTGGTATAACGGTGAGGAGGATCCGCGCGCTGACCTGCACGTCATGGCTCACTGAAATTCACCCATCTGTGATGTTTGAAAAAAGATTATAAACGCCCTGATGACGTAAGTACGTTGACGTTTGAGGTAAAGCTGTTGCTCATGCGCATCTTTCCTCGTCGGCGAACAGTTTCCCGCCTCTGTATCTGGTGTCCGAGTCTCGTCTGGGTCGCAAGAGTCTGTTGCTCCTCTCTGCAGGTGTCATGTGCGCTTCGAACGCCGTTCTTGCCGTTGGCATCGTCAACAACATTTCCATCTTGTCGGCGCTGAGCATCGTGACAGTCGTCGCAGGCTTTTCGCTTGGCTTGGGACCTGTCCCTTTCCTGATCCTTCCGGAGCTCGTAGAGCCTAGGGTGAGTCGTATGTGCTGCTTGCGATGGACTCCATGTATTCACGTGATTACGCTTCCCACAGGCGGTGACCTCGGCATCAGCGCTAGGTGTTTCGTTGAATTGGACGGCAAACCTGCTCATCGCCTCCTTTTTCCTGCCGCTCCGCAACTTGCTCGCAAGCGTGGACGGAGGCTCTGGAGGAAGCGTCTTTGCTATTTTTGCTGTCATTAACGCAGCTTCTGTACTTGGCATACAGAGGTGGTATGCTTACGAGTGGATAGATCAGCACGATTGATAGAGAGGTCAGATGTAAATCTCATCATTCACTAGCGTGGACCTTTGCAAAGGCGGCTTGAATGCCCACGGCAACTGCAATCGTGGTTTGCTGAGTCGATCTTGTGTCGACCTACACCGCCGAACAGAGCTCCCACTGATGGGATGAGGTGCTTAGTCTGAGGTCCTGAAAATGCTCAATTGCGTTGTGCACGGCTGCGTGCGCGTCGCGCGTGCCAGCCCCGGGAGATTTGTTTTTATTCGTTTTCGCTTGCATGAATTCAGCCAAGCGCGTCACGTTCTGTATTTTGTGCTCCTTGACCAGAAAGGCATCCACGTTATACACGATCCCTGGTTCGCGCATTGGGACCGGAAAGCTGATGGGCTCAGTCAAGAGTGGGAATGCCCGGATGCGAAGTGGGCCTGAGAGCACGAAGAGGCGAGAAGAGGTCCTTGCACAAGAGGAGTCACCAAGCAGAGCAGAGAAAGGCGCTACGACTTTAAACGCGGCATGTCGGGATATTTGTACCTCTCCTTTCAGCGTCCGCCTCCAGCGGAAGTGAACGTGGAGGCAGCCCTTGTATGCACTGGCTCGAGAGCTGCGAAGCAGACGATCAACATTTCACCGCTGCTGACCAACGATCTCCGAGACGAGGCATTTGTACCCGAAAGTCTTGCTGGAGCTCCGCGGCTGCACTTCGCTTGGGTGACCCTGAATCAAGAAGCTGGACGAGAATGGCAGGTAAAGGCGCTGGGAAGTGTCTGCAGCACCGCATGGCTTGGGCCTGAGTCCGCCTGGAAGACCGTGAGCATCGCTCTACCCGAGCTGGAGCGTTATGACGGTGATATTTGGGTCCGACTTGCCCTTTGGGCATCTACCGCGAGCAAGGAAGTCTTGAGCGCGGAGAACCTCACTCAGGTTGTGCAAGATGCGCTTCGGGTGCCGATTGAGGTACACACGTCAGCAAATGGTCAGCCAAGGATCATTCCGGTGCTCAGTGGTCCCATTCTACTGCGCAAAGCTTCCATTCAAGCCGTTCAGATTCACAAGCACGCGTCTCAGAAAGGTGCCTGGACCTCCACCCAGCAGCTCGCGAGCACGGCTAAGGAGAATGTGAAGACAAAGTTAGACACTCTGACCCGCCTCTTCTCGTTATGTCTACCCTATGAAGACTCGGCGTGGATGTGCAAGCCTTCCGCTGTGTCAACAAGCGCTTCTAAAGTTGAGCCGAGCGCATCAACCATCATGATCACGGAAAGGACTGGGTACGAGCTGGATAAGGTGAGCGCTCCGAGCAGCTCTGCGACTTTAGCCGCAAAGTCCTCGTCAAAACTGCTCACGTCCGCGTCTACTCTTTCAGCATCTGTGGGACGCATCTCTGCATCTCTCTCGTCTTCTGCGTCATGTGATGAATCAGCGGGACATCGACTCCCCAAAGGCGACAGAGCCGCTCCGCGACGGACGTCGCAAATGGCAGAGGGTGGACAAAGAGACGGACACAAGCGCGAGCGACAAGATCACACCTCCAGGACAGCTAGGCGCGCTTAAACATCTTCGAACACTCCTACAACGCACGAGTCTTCGCGTCGTTGAGCTAGGTATGCTTCAGGTCGTGCACTCACTCGCGTTGTGTGTGACTCACAGACCCTTGTTGCCATTCATGCAGGAGCCGGAACTGGGCTCCTCTCCATCGCCTTGGCTGTCCTGCTCATAGCGCGAGATCGAGGGGCGCTCGATAAGGCAAGGCTTGATGCCAGGCCTCAGCCCCCGCTTGAAAACCGCGCCGATATTGAGACGCCTGGAACACCGCAGAAACTCCACATGTATGCCACGGATTTGTGTGAGCATCACTAAGCGATGTCACTTCTCCTCATCTGACACTATGCTTTGCCCCTTCACAGCTTCCGCGCTGGAGCTGATACAAAGCAACATAGATGACAATAGGACGCTCCTTCAAGCGCAGCAAAGCTTCACACCTGAATCCCTTCTTATCGAGCCCTTGATGCTAGACTGGGACGAACAATTGCCATCTCTGCTGCGAGATGACCAGCCCGATCTAGTGTTGGTATCCGACTGCACTTACAACCCGGAATCTTTCCCTTCACTCTGTCGCACAATCCGAGATCTTCTGACCCGACCGAGTGCACCTCGAGGAAATGGGCCACATGCGCCAGTCTGCCTTTTGTCAAAGAAGCATCGCCACGCAGCAGAGGAAGCGCTTTGGGCAGCAATGCAAAGCAACCACCTATCTTGGACGCTCTTGTCTGGTGCGAATGGGTTTGGCCAAGGCTTCAATGCCAGCTTTGATCCTCTATCTACTAGCGACATTGCGATCGTCGCAACTGACACCGCGTCGGACGACAAGGAATACGCCGGATGGGGCATCTGGCTTGTTCGCATAGCCAGCCCATGAGACCAGTCTCGGCCCGGCTCGTCGCTTCATCCGCTACAACTCTACCAACTGGCGCGCCTCACCTCCATGTTGTTGTCGACATCAGTATCTGCCCTGTACAACAGTCAACCTGGTGCAGATGAATGCATTGCCTGTCACTTCCGCTTGAGTACAAGTAGTGACTGCAATGGTGCGGCCAAGAGAGCCGGAGGCTCAAAAATTGCATATAGCATTCAAGTGTTCTAGCTGGCCTGTCCAAAGATGCTGAACTTTCTAACGATGCCTGGACCATGCTCATCATAGTCTGCTTTGGAGTAGCAAGCACCTTGGAAGTCTGGAAGACTGCCCAGAAGAGAACCGCCGTACCACACAGCGTACCGTTGCATTTTGTGCGAAATGACATCTGAGCGGGGGAGGCAGCGGAAAAAACTTGTCAGTCGGCCGCACATGTAAACATCCTGATACCATTGGCACCGCACACACAACGCGGCCAACACTCACTGACGTCAATGCCCGAACTGCGCATTAGACTTCCGCTTGCAACCTCGGATGCAGCCAGTCTGGAATCGACGATCGAGCGCAAGTCTTTCCTCAATCGTTGACCAAAGTGTGCAAACATGGTGGAACCTCCGGAAAGAACAATGTTCTGCGGCGCAAAAGCGACAGAGCAGAACTTGAGGTCAGTCTCTCATTCTGAGTCTTTAGTCGACGCTGGAGGTTTGCGCCCAAAAAAAAATGCTGGAGACGCACCTTGTAGAGACCTCTCCTGACATCAATTGGGCTTTGCTGGATCACGGTGTCGACCACCTCTGGCAATGGGGTTAAAAAGTCCGAACTGGCAATCTCTGGATTGAAGAAAATTTCTGGCGCCAGAAATCTTTCATAACCGACGTCCACAGAGTATTTGCGGCCCGTCACTGTATGCTCGCCTTCAAAGCGCTCGAAGTACTTCAATGGATCTACATCGTAGCGCCTAAATTCTCGAACAATGTCTTGGCACACGTAACTAAAGTATTAAACGAGAAGGGGGCTAGCTGTCAGTCTTGCTATCAACCAACAACTTCAATGCGTCTATACGCACCTGTAATCTTCCTTGATCTTCTCTGCCACCCTCCTGCTATCCTCTGGTGGGATATTGGCCGCCTCGCCCCTTTCTCTGAGTAACTGCTGGACGAAGTACGTGATATCTCGTCCAGCGATGGGAATGTGTTTGATTGCGCTGCCAATCACATAGCCTTCCGCCTGCAAGAAGTCGCAAATCGCGTCAAACGGGTCTACCTGTCAGCAAGCGTAGCCGTGCTCAATGTCTGCACTCTACGGCATGCCACTCACCACTGGAATGACGTGTGTGACACCATCTCCAGAGTCGATGACAGTACCGGTTAGAGTTCTGTCCGTCACCTTGTTACTGCTCCAGCTAGCAGCCAGGGCAAGAACGGCCTGGACGGCAATATAAAGACCCTTGACATTGAACGACTCGAACATAATCTCTGCCGTATTCTCTCTATTCTCGGGAGGATTCAGAGGTGGCTCCGTCTGACCAAAGTTGGAGACCGGGGATGGATTGCGTACGAGGCGTCAGCACATTGCACTTTGAGCAAGGTCCAGGTGCTCTCAGGTTCTCGTATATCGCCACAGAATTGCTGCCTAGCAGAGGTGATTGGAACTCACCAACATCGTGTAGTGATCTTCGGGCTCCGCTCGCAGATACTTGAAAAAGCACTGCTCCCAGAACCTCTCCATCAAGTCCCAGTTTTCGACCAGCCCATGCTTGATAGGCTGCTCGACTGTGATGGCAAGGGGCGAAAGAGTACATGAGTGTTTGATTGGGCCAGATTGTAGCTTGCCTTCGCTGTGCCGAAGGATCACAGCATCTTTCTCGGCCGTACGCGCTTCCACAAATCTCTCACTCACGCTGATACGTCTTGGCGTTCGCAACAGCCTCGTTTCCGATGAAGAAGTCCAAGTCCTCGATACCTCGCTTGCTAGCCAAGCTGCTGCCGGCCAATCCGCCAGGTTTGGAAGGAGCACCGGGAGCCCTGGAAGCTGAGGTGGAAGATGCACCACCTGCACCGCCAGAGGGACGAACTGCGATGGCCGTGGGGAACGTGAAGCTCGGCGACTGATTGCCTGCCCAACCACACTTCGTGAAACCTGTTCCACAGTCTATCACCGCCACGTTGGATTTGGACATGTTGCGATAAGTGTTGCAAGGATGACCTGAGAGTCGAGCGAGTGTCGAATATGTAAGAGCGGCGAGTCGGGGGTCGCAGTCGATTGCGTCCGGGCCAGCGAGTGAAGCTGCGACAAAGAATTAGGCAGGGCCTACGATCGTGGATGTTAATGCGCAGTCACGAGTCCTGAGCGAGTATGTGGATGGTGTAGGTTGTTGTCACGTCGGAAGCATCCTTGTGGTGCACTGATCGCGGACGTGCGGTGTCGCTGTGCTGTGAACCCATCCACAAGAGGGCAGCTGC
>CCYA01000243.1:400928-413115 GCA_900000165.1 Ceraceosorus bombacis
AGGTGTACCAAGTCAGGAATCTGTACGCGCCGAGGCGGTCGTGAGTGCCGAGTCAATCTTTCGCATGGCATGCCCGAGGCCTTCCTCGATCGCGATCGACTATGCACCGGCCTTCGGGCATGCGATCTTGCCGTTTAGCCGCGCGTTCACGAGGCCGCGCGCATTGTCCTTATGACTCCTACACTACTCACGACTCAGACTGCACTTTCAGCGCGGCACGGATTCACGCGTCGCAGCGAGTTGCTGCAAGGATATGCAAGGTGGTGCTGCTGTTCGAGGCTGAGGCATGCACGTCAAAGGCAGCAACGACTGTACAGGCCACGCAGGCAGACATCACAGGCGAACATCACGCTTTCTGCTTCACCTGACGAGCTTCAATAAGCTCAATCCCAGCGCACCGTATTCGCCGTCAAGCTTTGAGCTTCCCCGCGTTTCAACAGGCGAGGTTCGGCAGGTGTACTGTTATTGCTTTGCACCTCGTCATGACCTGGTGGGATCACCAAGCCAAGCTACCAGCAGCTCTCCATCGTCCGCCCAGCGTCCTACTCTAGCTCTGCGAAGACTGTCACTGATCAGCCACAGAGCACAACAAGCATCGCGGCATCGCTTCTGAGCAAGCTTCCAGATCCCAAGCAGAGCTACCCTGTTGCAAGGGTGAGCGCGACGCTTCACTCAGAACAGCCTAGCCACCACAGACTGTCAGGCTCACCACACTGAAAGCGCCAAAGGCATCTCGTAATGCTGGTCGCTACACGGAAAGTCTTTTCAGCTGTTCGCACTCATTCTCGATCGGCGCACATCCCTGCCAAGAACGTGCATCTCACCTTTCCAACTGCTTTTCCGCCAATCGTCCCTGCTCGGCGATCCCTTAGCACCAGCTTTCCAGCCATGTTCGCCCTGACACCCTTCCGTGGCGCTCCCGGCAGTGCGCCCCCAAAGACTTTTTCCAGGCAAGGAGAACTGCCACGTCTGCCAGTTCCAACCTTGGAAGAGACTTTCCCTAGGTACCTCAAGTCTCTTGAACCGGTCTTGAGGCAAAAGGAAGAGCTCGGCCAGCTCGCTTCCGGCGCCACTGCTGCGAGCGAGCTGCAAAAGCGCGCCGAATGGGCTCAAGAGGCCATGAAGGAGGGCAGTCTAGCTAGAAAGCTGCAGCAGCGTCTCATTGGTGAGTGACGGAGCTTGATAAGCTGGGCGCGCTTGGTGCGAGCGCAGCCCCCAAATGTCAATCTGACTTTAATGACCTTCCTGTTGCGCTCGACGCAGATGTGGACCGCACAACGCCAGACAATTGGCTGGACGATCGATACTGGCTGCAAAAAGCTTACCACGAATGGCGCGTCCCGCTACTGGTCAACTCGAACTGGTGGCTCATGTTCCGCGCAGATCCGAACACACCAGCTGCAGATTTGGAGCTGGGCAAAGTGCAGCCGGAGAGGTATGGAGCGCTGACTCCTTCTGAGGATTTCAGCGTTGCGCTCGGAGCGAAAGAGTGGAAGGGGCAGCAGTGGGGCATCAGAAGAGCGACCTGGATCACTGGCAGACTGCTGGAGTTCAAGAGGAGGCTCGATCAGTGAGTTTTTTCACCCTTCCCTTGCATTCGAGACTAAGCGCGTACGGCGAGCATTGCCGCCTTTGGAAGCTTTCGCTGAGCTTGGTGCTTCATTGCCTGTCTCATTGCAGTCAAGAGATTATGCCAGACGCATCTAGATCGAGTGCTTTCTGCATGCACCAGTATACGCGGTGAGCAGAGCCTGTTGCATTCCACCTGAGCTTTTGCACGCCTGCTTATGTGAAGATCATCCCCTCAGCTTGTTCGGTGTCTCCCGCATTCCTGCCATTCCCCACGATTGGAATACAGCGACGCCGCATCCCACAGTGGCTCGCCACGTTTGCGTCATGGCACGAAACAACTTCTATCAAGTGGAAGTGCTTGGCCAGGATGGTGTTACTCGGCCCTTGGAAGAGATAGAGAAGGCGTTCTCGGACATTGTGGAGGACGCCAAGAAGGCGGACGGAGACGCAGTTGGCATCCTCACCGCCGACGATCGGGACACTTGGGCAAGGGTGAGTAGACTTGTATTGACCTTGCTTCAAGCGCAAGCTCATCGAATTTTGTCATTCGTCTAGGCCCGTGAACATCTCCTTGCCATTTCAAAGGTCAACCGAGCCACCCTTGGTGCCTTGGAAGACTGCTTGTTTGTGGTTTCTTTAGACTCGTCAGTGCTGCCAAACGTGTCAGGACACCCTGAGCCTGTGACGACTGCGACTCCAGCATCCGTAGATGCGCACGCGCGCAACATTGCCGGCGCTGGCCGAGGGGGCCACAACAGATGGTTCGACAAGGCACTCAGCGTTGTGATGGAGCCTAACGGTCGAGGTGGTATCAATGGCGAGCACTCGCCCTGCGACGCCCTGATTCCCAGCATTGTCATCGACTTCGCCCTCGCTGAGCCAGCTCCCCAGCCTGATCAACCTTTCCCGAACTCCATTGCACCTGCTGGACCTGCTGGCGCGACTGCGTCATGGAAGAAGCTGCAGTGGGAGCTGGACGATAAGGCGCACGCTTCCATTGCGAGCTCTGCCGCTGCGGCCAGACAATTGGTCAGCACGAGCGACATTGGCATGTTGTGGTACGACGAATACGGAGCGGAATGGATCAAGAAGGTGGCCAAGCAGAGTCCAGACGCCTTCCTCCAAATGGCACTGCAACTTGCTTACGCCAACGTGAAAGGGTATCAGAGTCCTACGTACGAGACCGCCAGCACACGCGTCTTCAAACACGGCAGGACAGACGTGATCAGAAGCTTCAGCAACGAGGCGTACGAATTCGTCCGCGCGGTGCGGGAAAAGAAGCCGGTGAGTCGAAGGTGATGCGTGTCCAATCACATCAAGGTGCATCTGGCGCTGAGTGCAGGCATGCTCCTCGTTCGCCACTAGGCGTCGGAGATCTACAGACTTCTCTCGGCTGCCTGCCAGTCCCACAACGCACAAACCAGGGCCGCATCGACTGGCAAAGGTTTTGATAGACATTTGACTGGTCTGCGACTAGCGTACAATCCAGAGGAGGATGGAACTCCTGAAGAGGCTTGCGAAGCCGGGGCGCGCATCCTGCTTGGCGATGAATTGCTCGGCGAAAGTCAGACCTGGAAGTTGTCCACATCCGGTCTCAGCAGCGGCTTGAGATTCTGCGGAACCGGCTTTGGGTCCGGCTTCGAAGATGGCGTGGGCACCAACTACCTCGCTGGTGGCCAATTATTAAAGTTTGGACTGGAGACCAAGCACTCTCCAATGAACGCTAAAGACCCGACAGCCACTTTTGCCAAGGCTCTTGTCGATGCGCTCAGGTCGATGAAAGAAATTTGCGAAAAGGAGGCGCCCGCCGCGACGGAAGGTGAGACCAAAGGCAAGCTTTGAACGTCCTTCATCCCACCGTACGAACCGACCCGCTTGAGAGCGCCGTGTTTATGCCCAAAAACATTTAATATGATGCCTCTGTGATGCGTTGCAGATGATGCGTTCAGTGTGCCGCTTGACGTGAGCGCCGCTCTCCACGATTCTCGAAGCCATTTCGAGAGCGCCCATTTGAAGATAGACACGCGGTGAGCAGCTGGCCGTCTCCGTGAAGGCGCATCGTGACGTTGACTTTCAGGAGGTTCAATAGCTCCTTTCTGATTGGAAGGGCTGCGACCTCGGCAGTATTTCATCGACTCTCCCTAGCGCAGGTCAAGAGTCGAAAGGTTTGTGTCGGGGTTATGCACGCGTCGGACTGGGGCGAGGGAATGCTTGCGAAATGTTGCATCACGCAGCGATGCTCTTTGCTGCTACCGCACCAACGACGAGCGACTCTACTTTGTTGCTCTCCTCCACGCTCAATTCGCTTTTCTGGTCCGTAGTCTGAAGCTTGTAAGCTTTGCAAATCCGTTGCCGACCAGTGATTGACGGTGCATTCAGGTCTTGATTGGGCAAAAGGCCGAGAGAGCGAAGAGGAAGCAGTTGTGCACCAGGTACGAGCGCTTGCATTTGCTGAAGGACCTCCTTGACCCGCAAGGAAGGAGTACTCAAGCGGATGAGCACGAGATGCGTGGTGGTTGGGGTAAGGCCAAACGTTCGAAGAGCGTCGCCTATCTGTGATCCGGGAAGGTCGAGGACAGCAGAGAATGGTTCAATGTGACGGAATAAGAGACGACCAGCGTTTGTTCTGCGACTCACGTTATTATTGATGCCAAGTCTATATATGACCTCTGCATGATTGCTCTTGGCTTTCTGCAGCCCATTTCCCAGGGCGGTCTGGGCTTGCCAAACAGCGGTGTGAAGGTGGGCCTCGGATACGATGCTAGCCGCATCAATGAGTGCGAAGTCGACGCGCGCCTTTGCAGCTCGACCAGTCTCGTCATCTGGAGCACGAGCGGCGGCAAGAAGGGAAGCGTGCAAATCGGCTGCCAAGCTTGGATTAGATGTGAGAGAAAAGAGAGCAAGATGGGAAGTGGAAATCGCTTCGGGCAGCCAAGGCTTGTGCTGAGTCTCCATGGCGCCGTGCTATGGAGTCGTGGGATGCTAGGCTGCTGATTGCGTGCCACACAGATCGCCGATGGCGCAAATTGCAAGTTGTGCAGGATTGGTGAAATGAGTGTCGGTGACAGAGCAGATGGAATCAAACATCTTTATTTCGGAATGGGTTACGGGGTCAAAGATGTGGAGTCAGCAAGAGCGTATGCTTGCGCCTCATCGAAAAGTTGCGGTGAGGTTGAGGTGTGCACGTGTTGTGATGGAAGAATCGCCTTCGAGAACGTTTTACCGGGAACGGTGGCTGCCCTGCTCGCACGTGACGTACGCTGCATCGCACAGTCATGAGTTCTTGGGCTCCCCCCGTCCAGCGCAGATCTGCATGTCTGTCCTTGTGTGTTACTGTATCACGCATCCTGGGCGGCTGCACCTGGGCTGCATGAACTCGTTGCTGCGCCCGCGCGCCCCGCCCAAAGATTGAGTCGCGTTGTGGCAAAGCGTTCGATTCATTTCGTGCCTCACGCTTTGAGCACGCGACGATGATCAACTCGTGCGGAGCGCCCTCGCCATGTTTGACCCTCTTCTGTCGTCTACCTGGCCGCGGCTTGATTGGTGCCGTTCTGCGTGCTCCTTGTCAGCGTTGGTGCATATCGCAGTGCCAAATTGAGTCTTGACTATTCACAGCAGATCCAAGATTGGCACGCATGCATGATCAGACTCTTGACTTGGTCAATCCGCTCAACGGTCAGCCCACATACCATCATCCATGCCTTTAGCGGAGCCCCAGTCACGGGTGTTGGTCTCCTAGCTGTGGTGTGTGACAGCAGCACTCACCAACAATTGCACTTTTGACTGAGACTACTGGCTGGTGGATGGGCTTCCCTCACCTTCTGCTGCTGCAGATGCACGTTCACCGCCACTACAGGAGTAGTCATGTACTGCAGGCATGCAGGAGAGCGTGCGCGCGCATGGATGCACCCCGCCGTTCGTTCTATTTTCTGGTACGAGGCACAGTATGTAGTACAGTCAAATGAGGACTCATCAGCGTGCTTGCTCATGCTTCAACATGGATGCTGGTGGGGCGCTGAACAAAGGCAGAGAAATCGCGAATCATGCGCCTCGGATATCTTACCCATCTCATCAAGCAAGCGAGGCCTACAATTTTGAATGCTTGATGGCAAAGGAGATCAGTACTTGAGTATAGACTTCAACTTCGAGATTCACGCACTGCTACAACATACTCACTCACACTGCACTGATCCACACTCAACGTGTATTCACACATGTATCTTGCTGATCAGCCCATGCAATCACGAAGGAGAAGCGTGAGGATTTTGAGAAGATGATGCATCTGTTTCATCTCGAACATGCGCGATACT
The DNA here is from genome assembly GCA_900000165.1 of Ceraceosorus bombacis. Taxonomy (NCBI): domain Eukaryota; kingdom Fungi; phylum Basidiomycota; class Exobasidiomycetes; order Ceraceosorales; family Ceraceosoraceae; genus Ceraceosorus; species Ceraceosorus bombacis. The sequence goes on from CCYA01000243.1 coordinate 406,811, forward strand.
CCTCTCTAGCGGTCCAAATGCTGCGACCGCTGAACATCAACAACACCGTATGTGCGCCTTGGGCACGATTAACATCTCAATTCCAACGTCGCGTTGGGAAGAGCCGGTATACATGCATGCATCACACTCCCTGTGATCAAGACTGCTGATGTGCTGAGCTGATGACCCGCCATCTTCTCGAGTCGACGCGACGATTGCTGCATGCCGCGGCCTGCATGCCATTCAGCCGAAGGCTCTGGTGCCGTCGGCCCTGCGGCAGCGGCCACGCAACCCCGCCCGCCCAGCATGCGCAAGGCCAGCGGAAGAGGGCAAGCGGCACCGCCGCGGAGCCTCAACTCAAGACTGTTGGTGATGTCTGCGCTAGCTAGCTGACCCAGCATCAGCAATCGATTCAAGTCATTCGTACCGTGCAGCCCAGTGCGACCATTTAGCGTTCCTCACGACTTGCCTGCACGAAAGGCCTTTCTTATTCTAGCCTCTCCGTGGCGGTTCGAACTCAATGAGCTGTGCGGACACATGAGCGCGCAGATTCGAGTCTCGGCGAATGTCTGTCAAGTGCCAGCCGTGTGTCGCGTCCACAAGTCGCCGCTCCATACACCGCACACAGCCGTCAATCGAGTTGCTGATGCATGCATGATCATGCAGCTTCTGCGCCAGAGGAGCGTCAGAAGCGTAGGCGGACTTCGACTGCATGCCGAACTCTTTGCCGCGCTGCTATGCTATGCCATGCTATGCTATGCTTTGCTTTGCTTTGCTTCGCTGCCATGCCGTTTCGGCTGCTGCTTCGATGAAAACGAGGCCCGCTGATTGGCACCGTTCTTCTGCACCGATTCGGGACTGGTAGATATGCACGGCTAGCAGACGCACGGAAAGCTGACGAGCAGCAGCACCGTTATAGAGCTGCAATCCGACCACAGAAGCGCTGTCTGCCAGCCACGGGCACATCAGTGTCATCTGCTGCTGGCGCTGCGGAGCGTTGAGCTGCACGTATGCCTGCCAGCCAGCCAGCCAGCCAGCCAGCCAGCCAGCCGTTGTTTGGTTCCACTTTGCCCGTCAGGCGGACGGTCTACATGTAGGTGGCTGACGGCTGACTTGCTTCGTTGGACCAGCCAAGCCGCTGATGCACGAGTCCACACTGCTCGAGTGCCCATTTGCAATTCAACTCGTCGGCATCCCCTTTCCCTGCTCTTATCCTCTGCAGCGCCTCAAATTCCCGAGCTCGTCGTCCTGTCCGCGTTGCAACCCTTTCCTCATCGCCCTCTTCGCTCCTAAACTCAACGCGCTGTTTCATCTCTTGCCACTACCACCCCCACGACCATCACCTCTGCTACGCTCACACCTTCACTTGCTTCCAGCTTCCTTAATTGCCACGACATCCACATCCTACCGTTTCTGTTCATCAACGACCCCTCTCACCAAGCCTTTCTTCTCACAATATGTTCGCTGTCAAGTCTCTCTGCGCCGTTGCGGTGCTCGCTTCTAGCGTGGCTGCCCAAGCCAAGTTCCAGTACGGAACACCCAACCCCAACATGTCTGGTGTTGTCGGCCGCAACTCCAACGGCCCGACCAACCCCAAGACGCCCCAAGAGAACACGCCTGTGAACCAGACCTCTATGGCTCGTCTCGTGTCCGTCAACTCCGTCGATGACTGGTGCATTTACGGACCTCCTGAGAATGGACAGACCATTGCAAACGTCGAGGGTGAAGTTGTCGCTGTAAGTATCGCTTGGCGCACTAGCATCACGCCGACAACGGTGTTGCCTCCAGCGCGTTGCCACCCACTCAGCGTCGTGAACTAACCTCGACGATCGCGACCTGTTCCCTGCACTAGTACTGCACAAAGCCTCGTAACAACGCGCGTGTCATCCCAGATGGCACTGTTACCGCTGCTCATTTCGTCAAGACTCCTCTCTACGTCCAATTGATGGCTCTCGGTGACTTCACCAAGTAAGTTTGTTGTCTCTGTCTTCGATGTGCCGGTGGTGCAATCCGCTGATGGCAATTTGTTTTCGACTCCCAGGATCGGTTTCGCTCCCGGCGACCAAGGTGGAGAGCTTGACCCTCACGGTGCCACAAACATGGGTAACCCCGTTGGAGGAAACGTCACTTCCAACGTTTCCGGAAAGGACGTCTTCTACGAGGAGTGGATGAACTTCGTCTCTGCAGACCAAGCCTGCATCCGTATCTGCATTGCCGGTACCGACGTTGCACCCACTCCACTCGAGTGCCAACACACCCTCGATGAGATGGGCTGCAACTGGGTCATGCCAGGAAACTACGCGGACAACTCCTTCGACACGTGCGACGGTGACGCTGCGTACCCCCCTGGTCTCTTCCCTCAACCAGACGGCTCTACGTCTACCTTCCAGCAGTACTTCTCTTCCGTCTACACTGCTCCCGGCGGTGACGTGCAGACCTTCATCAACGCTTCTCCAGACCAACAGACCCCTAGCGCTGCCTACTCTCTCCCTTCGACCAGCCAGTGCACTACGACTAGCAGCATTGCCAATGGCATCAAGTCTCTTGTCAGCGGAAGCAGCTCCTCCGGCATCTCCACTACTCGCACTGGCGCAAATGGTGCCTCGAACACCGGCACCAACGGATCCGGCTCTGGCAATTCATCTGGCTCTAGCAGCTCTGGCGGCAACTCTGGCGCAGCCTCTCTTGTTCCCGGTGCTGGCGTTGCGGGCATCCTCACGCTGTCCGCTGCTCTCGTCGCTGGTGCGATGATGCTCTGAGTGGAGTCTTGTCCTTTACAAAATCTTCACGCTCAAAGGAATGTGCGCATGATCGGGAATCATACCGCGCATCCCAAATCGTCTCAGCACAGGGACGTCCTTCTGAGCGGTTCTGAGTTTCAACATGGGTCAAGCTTTTCATCATACCAGACATCATTAGAGATTTCGCCAGCATTCAATAATCATCTCCCACTCTCTTCAACTTTCCACACCTGCACATCATGGACTATGACGGAGGGGCTTGACGCAGTGTTCGACAGCTCAGCTTCGCCTGGATTGATCTTGCCACATCCAATCCCCCCTTGCTTGCTTCGACATCACTTGCAAACTTCTCAATTCTTCCTGCAAACACTTCGTTGCACCCTTGTACTCTGGCCGTCGAAATCGGGTCATTCGGCCTTGCCCACCTGAGATCACAGTTCACACTTGTCCATACAATCTTCATTCCGTGCCTTTGGCCGTCGTGAGTGTGACGAAGTGGTATGAGGCTTAAACGTAGTCGACGAGAATTTGAGTCGTGCTGTCAGACCCCACACAAGGAAAACCTATTGCAGGTGCGACAGCGGACATCATTCGTTGAGATTGCACCGTGCATCCTCATGATCGTGTTTCGAGACTCGAGACATGAGGTGCACCCAGTCCATCGAAGGAGCCTATGGCAAGGTCTCCAGAGCTGCCAATGGTGTGTGGTCTTTCTCGGCCTGATCGATCCGTGTTGGAGCGTGAGAGGCTTGCCGCATTCACGCTCTGCCTATGCAAGGCTCTCCTTGACCTCGCACTCGATCGTCTTCTCGCGACGCCTACGACGCCAGCTTCGTCCTCGGGATGATTGGCGTCCACGAGCTGACCGTTGGGCAAAGACAGGCTGAAAACGATGGCTGGAAGCAGAACCACGGCTGCCAGAATACACAGGGTCCGCATCACCGAGGTCCAAGCGAGGGTGATACCTGTACGCTCGTGAGTGCCGAGCGGGTACGAGAGCGCGACGCTCAGGCTGCCGTATATCCTTCGACGCTCTGCCTCTGGCATTTCAGGCTGAGTAGAGTAGACATACGGCTAAAGGTAAGAATTGCTTCACGGTGAAGGCAGGCTTGCACGCAACTCACCAGGGATCGAGCGAGTGCAGGAGGAAGGTCTCTGGAGAAGACGAGTCCAGCAAGTGCACTGCCCATTGCCGCCCCAACCTCGGCGAACAATAGCTCCAGCGCAGTAGATAGAGCCACATCCGCCTGTCTTACGGCGGTCTGAACGGCAACTTGCATCGTGATGGCAATCTGACCCCCACCCGCTCCCTGGGCTAGTTGCGAGAGCACGAGAATGAGCGACGGCGTGTCCGCGTTGCGGTACCGGACCATCATCGCAACGCCCAGCAGGCGGACCAGGACGCCGGTGACTAGGATCGTCTTGAAGCGACGCGTCTTTGCCATGAGCCAGCCAACAAATATGCCGACCACTGTTGATGTGACGTTTTGCGTTGTACTGTAAAGCCCAAAGGATTGAGATTTTCTCAGTCAAGGCACAATCGAAAGCACTACATGCACGCCACTCACGCAAAGTAGCCTGTCTTTGCTTGGTCCCAGCCCTTGGCAACTTGTACGAACGCCGAGACAAACGTCCAGCTGAGGTAGAAGCTCGCAAAATCCACAACAGCGATCATGCAGATGCTGACCACTGTCGTGTTGCGCAATATTCTGTACGGTATCATGGGTACTTGGGCGCGCGTCTGTTGATATGCAAAGGCAAGAAGAAGTCCAAGGCCGGCCAAAGCGCACGCCGGTGCCTCTGTCAGAATGTCGGGTGGCATCGGGTGAAACGGTCTGTCAGCTCATTGTAATGCTGGCTCTCCCATCCGCGGCTCCTGGACGGACTGACCTGATCTTCGAGTGCCTCTGCTAGCCAGAGTCAAGGGAACAAGGCAGAGCGCAAGACCGGCACTGAAAAGGAGCAGGCCGAGCGCATCGATATCCACAGCAAGGCGCTTGAGCGCCTTGAAGAAGCCATTGCGAAAGACGGGATCGCGAACAAGAATGCCAGCTTTCTTTGCTCTTCTTTGACCGACGATCAATGTGATCAGAAGAGGTGCTGCAGAGATAGGGAGGAAGATGAGCCAAAGAGCGTAGCCACCTCTCCAGCCCAGGTTGTTGTCCAGCACGGCGCGTACCAGCGGACCACCGATGGCGAAGTTGATGAGGTAAGGACTGAGTGAGATGTCAAGTCGCAGCGGATTCTCTTAGCCCACGCTTGCGACTGTGGCATGAGACTAGTGGTGCTCACGTGTTCACGATACCGATGGCGAGCTTTCGCGGAAAGAAGGGCGCGCAGACAGTAAGTGGGAGTAGGCTTTCATGGTGAGGTCTGCGGCATTGTACATACCCCTCTCCACTGAGCGGTGGTTGTGTCCGCGATGATGATGCTTTGCAGACTGTGCATCCCATATGCAAAGGACGTTCGGGTTTTAAGCACGCAAAGCGTATCCTTTTCATGACGCGTGGCGGCTTACTCACACCTGCACGCCGGTATTACCGCACGCCTGGAGAACGATGCCGGCGAGGAGCTTTTGGAGGCAGTGAGCTGTTGAAATCAGTCCGATACCCAGCATATATAGAAGCAGCGATAGCATATAAGCTTCCGCTCTGCCCCAAACATCGCTGAGCTTCGCGATTGGCCTGTGGAGAGCGCGGTATGAGCTTTCAAGTCCGTGCAGCCACATTCACGATTTGCGAGAAAGCTCATCAAGCCATAATTGCATCTACACTCACGGCTTTGCAATGGCGTAGCACAGCTGCTGCGCGATGGCGATGGTGGAAAAGGAGGCCAAGGCATCGAATTCGGAGCAGGCCAAGTTGAGATAGAGGAAGCCGGTGTTGGCGTCCAAAGAGGTGACGTAGCTGACGCTGAAGATGGACAGGTACACTGCAATGTATGATCTGAGCATCGCAAGCAGAAGAGATCACGTCAGCCCAGTCATGACTCATGCTCGGTCGAGAGCCTTGCCCCTCACTCACCTCCTCCGTCTTCTGCGCGCCACCTCCAAGAGGCCGGCTTCTTCTAGCGCCACAGCGCGCTCAGTTTCGATTTCTCGTTCGGAAGGAGCAAAGCTGACTCTGTAGCTTCTGTCGTGCCTTCGTGGCTGCCGCTCGGAACCGCGCATTCTATTCGAGTCTGCTTCCCTCAGCGCATCTTCCTCGTGAGCCGAATCGAGCGACCATCGCGCGGTGGCCTGTTCTTCTTCTTCCTCCACCGTCATCTCTTCATCGCCCTTCGCTACAAACAAGCGACGTGCGAATGCACCCGCCTTTGCAAACTGTTTCGCGCGCGCGCACAGCGGACTCGACTGAATCGCACAAAGGCTAGAAGAGCCCGAGCCAAGAGTACGATACGCTTGGCCGAATGCCCAGCGAAGCGAAATGTTCTCGTCGAGGGCCGTGCGGGTTGGATGTGATGCGCGAGATGCACAATTAAGATGAGCTTCATCTGCTTCATCTGCGGGGTTGAGCGCGACAAGCGTGTGCACGCCTGGCTCGCCTCTCGATAAGCATGCATGCAGCAGCAGCAGCAGCAGCAGCA
>CCYA01000243.1:413306-437512 GCA_900000165.1 Ceraceosorus bombacis
GACCATGCAGGCCCAGACCCAGACCCAGACCCAGACCATGCAGACCCTTGCGAATGTGCTCGCTGCTGCTTCAAAGATTCGCGAAAGTGAATAATTTTAATCTTGGATTCTATCAATCATAACGTGAATGCAGCGAGCGCTGCATGCGCCCCACCCGTGGCAGCAGCATTGCATGCGCTATTGACGCTTATCGATTTCAAGATCAGATTACGTCCCATCAGCCAGCAGGAGGGCAATAATCAATGCAAGGCATGATCGATTCATCAACAACACGGTCCACCCGCCGCGACTTCAGGATGCCAGCTATAGGCGGGCGCAGTCACGATTCAACATCCAGGCTAGGCTTGCGTGGCCAATCGCTTCCTCTCTTGCTCGCATCTACGTCCATCCCTTTGCAAGTAGTAGAAGCTAGGCAATGCCTCACTGCGACTCACGAGGTCTGATCGATAGGCATGCCAGCTAGGGTATGCATGTATTCGTATCCTCTCACTTCGTGACGTGCGGGCTTGGGTATGGAAGAGCGTCAAAGTGTGCCGTCAAAGTGTCCAGAATGGCAAGTCATGAGTGCAGGTGAGTGGATACAACTTGGGAACGGGACTGGTGAGCAGAGGCTGAGGCGATCCGCGCGATCGAGGTTGAACGGAGCTCGGGGTAGAGAGTCGAGGGGCCGCATGTAGCGCAAGCATAATAATGCTGGAGCTTGAGCCGCTACACTCAGCGTCGCGGTGTTCGCTGGCGTTGATCGCGAGCGGGAACTTGACTTAGGGATGTGCTATAGCCTTTGACGTCGGCTACGGCAGCATGCTCGGCTTCACTCGCTTGAGTGCGCGAATCCAGCAACGTGTACTCCTCGGGCTTTTTCGGCGCATGCGCTAGTGGTGGCGTCTGGGCTTTGGGCGCATCGACCATAGCCACTCGTCTGATGGGTACTGAATGAGGATCGCCCGACGGCCCGTAGATCTTGCGGAGCTGCATGAAGTGCCTGAAGGCACAGAGCCAGATGTTCTTCCTTTCGGCGCGCAAGCTTGCGTCTGCCCAGTTGGACTTGTGCCTGATGGACGCTTGCAGTACAAGCTTGGATTGATCGCCCAGATCTTGAATGTGGATATCAAGACCTGGGCGGTAATCCCTACCGCGCGAATCGATCCACCCAAGCATGTCTTGGCGCAATTCTTCGATCGCTGAGAGTTCAGTGGTGTAGTCGACAGTGATTGATACCTGCTCATCGATGGGTCCCGATCTACTAAAGTTGACAATGACTTTCATTGCGAGGATGGCATTGGGGACTTGCAGCAGCTTGCCCGTTGTCGTTTCGAATACTGTCGAGAGAAGCTGTAGCTCATGTACGACGAGGGTCACACTTTTCTCGCTCTCAGCCAAAAGCCCAGGAATCTCGATATTGTCGCCAACGTCGATGGGATGCTTGACGAACACGAACAAAATCGCGGCCAGAGCTTCTTGAGCACTGGCGCCAATGAGCCAGCTCACTGAGAGGTGTGACCGGAGAAGCGACATCAGCCGAGATCACAAAGATGAAATGCGAGCCGCACCCACTCACAACCAAGAAGTACAGCACCCATCGACAGCGCAGCAGTCCTGAATTTGACTGAGAGCAAGGCTGCAATGATGGACAAGGATATCAACATGTAGAAAGACATGAAGACTCCGTCGAGTGCTGCAGTGTCATGGAGGAATGGCTTGTCAATAGTGCTTTGACACGCTCCAAGGGCTACCAGCATCTCACCTGCTACTGCGCTGTCCACGTCATGCATGCTTGCCATCAAAGACATGCGTTCCTTCCTGATCGCAATACAGCCCTGCTCAAGCTCAGAAGCGGTCACACTCCCATTGCCGTCCGCATCGAGCAGCTCCATCGCTGAGGGAGAGAGACCGAGTGTGAGCTACGTATAAGCCTTCGAGAGCTTGTGAGGGCTGACCTTGAGTAGCTCTGTGAGCATTTGGAAAGCAATCCGCGATGTCTTCCAAGCCAATTGACGATGCGTCGCCGCTAGCAGACTTCGAAGCAAAGGTTGCATATATGCGCTTCGCCAGCTTCCTTGTCTCGCTTTCGGAGTCCAGTGATCTCAGAACAATAGCTCTTGGACCAAAGGGAAGCATAACACTTGGGTTCATTGAGGAAGCAGCCGTGCCAAGAATGCTAGCGCTTGGGCCTGTACCCCGCATCCTTTGGCTCTTCACCCTGCTGCTTGCTGTGCCGAAGGCCGCCAGCTCTGGCACCGCACCAGAACCCAACGAATCACCGGAGTAAGCGCGCTCAGCTTTGAGCGTCAGACCCGGATAGTCAGGCCGCGCTTTGGCATATAGCGCGGCGAGAACGTCGACATGCTGAGATTCTACTGAAATACGGAACTCGTATTGCACGCGGTGGAAACGATACGCGATCCTGAATGAAGGTCTCGGAAGTCAGCGCGGAGATACAGGTGAGAAAAGAAATTCTTCCGAATGCTCACCATTGCACTGCAAACTTTTCCACCAGTAGAATGGCACTGCACAGAGCGAGGCCAAAGAAGAAACGGCCGATGGTGACGATGAGGTTGGCAGTACTGCTGACGTCTGACGAGTTCGACTCGGCTGCTGTCTCTCCCTGCTGGATCACGGACTTTTGTGAAGGGTCGTTGAAATGGGTGACTATGATGACCAGCCAAGCAATCCAGACCTGAGAGGGAGATAGCGCCCAATTAGAACAGGGCCGAGAGCAAATGCAACAAGGTGCGGCTTATGGACTCACGAAGAGCGTCCAAAGGAACGCTGCAGCATACCTGTGTGGTCAAAGAGCCAAGCGTGAGGCCGGGGTATCACTGTCATCGCCTGACCCGATGTGCTCGCACTTACCTCTTGACGGCGAGCAAGTATGCTGCAGGGGTCTTGATCGCTTGAACACCGCCAAGCAAGCTCAAGAAGAAGCGCGGCACGATGCTGGCTACGACGTGGCATACGAATGTAGCCAAGAAGGAGCAAGACAGCCAGATGCTCCACCAAAATATGCCGACGCTCCACACTTGCGGTTGCGCGAAGCCGTTCGATGGTCTCGCGCCATATATGAGGAGAGCGACCAGTCCAGGTATCCAGAGCAAGGCAGTGATCAGCAAGGTGAAGCCTATCTTGCCCAAGTGCGATGCCAGACGCGCAACCAGACGCTTCAGTTAGGAATCGCAGCAGCAAAGATGGAGGAAAAGGCGAGCATACGTGTGAGCTTGGGCGCGGGCTACCATCACGCTTCGAGGTTCGCATTCACGCTCCTCACCCCATCCGACCGTGAGCCGCTGCTGTCATCCTTGAAGTCGTCACCAGGCGGAGCTGCATAGCCCTTGCCATGCCATGGCATTCGAAAGCGCCAGCCTCCCTCAATCTTGGCTTTTGCACCAGCATCATTCTCGACGTCCAACTTGCTGCCGTGCACAGGTGCTCGGCCTGGCGAATAATTGCCAGCCCCTCCGTAGCTCCACTGCTCCCTGTCGCTGTGCCGCCCCTGAGCGGTTGGGTGCGGCGGATAGGCATTGGGCGAGTAAGTCTCGCTGGCGTAGTACTTTTGTCGGCGCTCCGCTTCACGAGGCTGGCCTGACCCGCTGACCCAGGGCGGCTTCTCCTTCTCAATGTCAAATTCGTCCTCATCCAGCGCCAAAGCGCTAGTGGTCGCCCTACAGCGAGCAGCATGGTCATCACGGTTGTGATCCTTGAGCGGAGCTTGATCCTCAGCCTCAGCTTCTGCGGAAGGGCTAAGGCGAAATCTCGATGTCAAGGTGTCTGTGTCCATGTCAGAGACGGCGAATTCTTCGTACCTCAGAGAGTGGCGGGGGATGGAAGCCATGGTGGTCGGAGCACTGAGATGATTGGAAATGAAGCCGACATGAACTCCCAGCCGAGACTCATACAGGCGTAGATTCGAGCGTCAAGACCAAGGTTGAGCGCGGTGGCGACTTGCAATCAACAAAGCACCATCAAGAGCGGGGGGATTGTTCAGCCTTCCAGGGCACAGAGAGAGAGAGAGGTGCGCGTGGGTTTAGGGGTCTCCCATCACACCTCCGCGTCTTCATTGACGCAAGTGAAGCCGGAGATCCGCGGAGGTTGATCAGCAGCCTAACTCGCACGTCGTGCGCGTAGGCGGCCTTTCAAATTCTGTGGTTGCCTACTGTACATGTAGCTGCTGTGCCGCTATGGCAGCCGTGTCAGTCATCAGAATCACGATCGAATGGTGAATCGCATGCTTCGCGAACCGCATGGCTTGCATGACTGAAGAATGCGTGTGTCGACTCTTGATAAACTTCCGATGAAGCTTGCGCATTCCTCGAATTCGAGGGTCACGAGTCTTGATCCTTCACCACAGCACACCACAGCACACCACAGCACACCTTCTCTCTCACATCACAACTGCACTTTTCATCATGACTGGCGATCTCGTCCTCATCACCGGTATCACCGGCTTCCTTTCTGCTCATGTGCTCGACGCCGCGCTCATTGCGCCCCAGCAGTATCGCGTGCGAGGGACTTTGCGCTCAGCATCCAAGAAGGAAGCGCTCCTTGCGCGTCTCACGCCTGCTCAGCGAGAGCGGGTGGAGCTCGTCGAGGTGAAGGATACAGCTACCAGCGACTTGACCGAAGCGCTCAAAGACGTCAAGTACGTCGCCCACGTCGCCAGTCCTTATCAGCTGGTGAGCGCTTCTAATTGTGCGCCCACACCGGCATACATGCTCACGCGACTTGCGTGCTCCCTGCCCCTCTTTGCATCATCAGAATGTGGAAGACGCCGAGAGGGACTTGTTGAAGCCTGCCATCGAGGGCACTCTCAACCTGCTGCGGTATGCAGCCAAATCCCCAACGGTCGAACGAGTCGCGGTGACCAGCTCCTTTGCCGCCGTAACAGATTTGTCAGTGGGCTCGCTATGAATGGGTGGCTGTGTTGTACGCTGATGCACTTTGCCTTCTCTGACGTTCAGCTCCAAGGGAGGCGCAAATCGCCCGGGATACACTTACACTGCTGAAGACTGGAATCCCTCCACGTTCGACGACGCTGTCAAAATGGGAGGGGCGGGAGCCTTCAGCTATTCTGTAAGCAAGAAGCTTGTGAGTGCGCAGTCGGATACGCTCCTGGTGCAGATGTTTCCAAGACTCATCAATCTAATGCTCACCGACCTGGTGCAGGCGGAGCAAGCTCTTTACGATTTTGTGCAGAAGGAGAAGCCCGACTTCACCGCTGCGGCCTTTAACCCGCCCATGAGTGAGTGACTAACCGACTCCAAACTTAAAAAATTGAGATTGACGCCCAGTCTTCTGCTTTTCAGTCTACGGGGCAACGCTTCAGCCAGGCGTGAACGCATCCAACCTAAACACGTCCAGCAAGACCGTCTACGGGGTGAGTCCGCTGGCGTCATGCGCAGTCGTTCTGATGTAATTGGCCGCATTGACTGATGAGAGAATGCTTTGTCTGGTTATTTGCCACCGTACAGCTCATCAGTGGAGCCGAGGCGATGCCGGAGAACCGTCTACCTTTGTTCTGCAACGCACAAGATGTCGCTCAGGCCCACGTTGCGTACTTTGCGATCCCCTCGCCGCCCAAGACGCGCCGCTACCTGCTATCGGGACGTGAGTGCAGCACAAGCAGCTCGGTGCTCGACAGGCTCGCTGATAGCGCATACACCATCCCCTTCACCAGCCGAGCCGTACACTTGGGAGCTTGCGGTTGGACAAATCGCAGAAGATCACCCAGAACTCAAGTCGAGGTTGCCTAAAGGCTGGGAATCGGTGGCAATCACGGACCCGTCTCAGTTGGAGGGCAAATATGCAACGCTGGACACCTCGCTCGCGCAAAAGGAGCTCGGCATCGAATTCAAGAACTGGTCCACCACACTCAAGGAAACGCTCACTAGTCTTTTGTCGCTCGAGGAGAGTAGCGATTGGAAGGCGTGACGTCTTGATTTGATATAGAGGAGCGTGTGGCTCGGGGATGCGAATATCACATCATTGTGTTCAGTGGATATGGGTAGAAAGGCATTGCGTAGTGACCTGCACTGAGCAGGGATGTTCATTCCCAGATGATGGGTCGATGGCAGTGGACGCAACGAATCTTGCTGTACAGTAGGGCCTTTTCCAAGTCTAGCGCCCCTTGTTCATCCTCAGATCCGTGCAGAATGACGTGAAGCGGTCCGTCGAGCTCCTGCAAAAGCTCCTGTTCGATCTCCTCCGTAAGCTCGAAAGATTTCCACGCTTCGGGGCGCTCATCCGACTCGCAGCGTCTTTGAGCAGCCCAGTAGACGTGTTCTGCCGCAAAACAAAGGGCAGAGTATCCTGCTTGCAACCCACGGCCCTTGATGTGCATCCAGCTTGGTGCCTCGCTTCCCATCTCCACCACGGCCTGAGTCTTGACCGCGTACACGCTTTGCGGCGTGCGATTACATATGTCGAGCGACAAGCGGGCTCGGCTTCGTTCGGGGAATTGATCTAGGCCGTCAAGCTGGAGAGCGTCGCGACTATCTCGCGTACAGAGAGTACGAGACAGCCGCTCAAGACGGTCCCTAGGGCGTGTATCTCGCCCAAGCTTGCCAAAGATCCTCCTTGCCTTTGACGATAACCCGACGACTCGAGACGCATCCACCATCGGCGCACCCAATGCAAAGCGGAATTCGTCATCTGATATCGTGCTTGCCAAAAGAGCAGTAGGCACACGACGTTGATACCACGGACTGCATGCGTATAGGACTTGATGACGGCTCGAGCATTGGACCGCGTCAGCAACAACACGCGAAGTAGCAGACGGACTTTGGCCCACACTTACATGATGAGCTGTCAATATCGTGATGGTCTGTCTTGAGGACAGTTCTTACGCATGACAGAAGCGGAGAGGTTAGTAGACTGGATACAACTTCGCCGGTGACTCCGCGAGATCCGACGAAGCTTAGGGCTCGAATCGGTCTCGCTGGTTGAGGCAGAGTCTGGATCGATAATGGTGCACGACATGCTTCGACGGCGCATCTATCCTTTGATCGTATACCACGAGTCAGGCCTAGAAAGTCGAGAGCCAAGGTGGCAAGATCGCTGTGCCTGTCGCCTTCAGAGGTTGTGGTCACAGCGACCTTGTACTCCTTGCCCCCCAGTGGACTCTGTGAGGGCAAAGGCAACTGGTCGCCTGCCTCTTTCACCGGCCCCACCCGGTGTGCGAAGATCTGTTGCAGCTCAGAGGCGGCTACCAGCCATTCGGTCAGAGACCAGTAGCCATGGCCTCCTGTAAAGATGAGACCAGGTCGTGTCATCAGCATGCGCAAGGCGCGACACACTTGAAAGTGGTAGATCAAGTGTGACGCGAGAGGCAAATGGCGACCAATTTCTATCTGCAGCTCCGTCGGAAGTCGTAACAATGGACTGACCGGCGGCCTGATGACTTGGTCGGCAGAGCCGGCAGGGCTGGCGTTCAGCATCTGGGACTCGTATGACGGATTCGGCATCAGGTGTACACCAATGGGCCTGCAATGAGTGACGCTTGTATGACGTCCCAGACTGGAGCAGACCACGAGGTCGGATGGCGCTAAGAAGTTGCTGGATTGATGCCCATCCTCCACTCTCAGCTAAGCTGAAGAGAGCTGTCGCTGTTCATGGTCAGCCATTCTGCGTGTCAGCATGATTTTGGATGCCGATCGTTAATTTCTGGGGCGAGAGCTACAGCTGCCGATGTTGTGGGCGGGAGTCGAAGCAAGCCAGCCAGCCTCCTTCGCGTTGCTTGTCTCCGTGCCGATGCGGAGCACCATGTGCTTGCGACGCCAACGTGCGGCCGGCAAATGAACTGACTTCATGCGCCCCTGCGACGTGCATCCAACTCATGATTGAAATTTGAGTTCAAATAGTACGCCATGCTAGAAATATGTAAATTTGACCATATTCACAGCAGCAGTTGACCACTCAGATTCAAGTTTCTTCATTGAAGATTTATGATTGCGGATCTGTGACTGCGATGTGGCTGTCCCGCGATGGAGCTTCAAGGGCTAAAACGCCTGCACTTCTTGCTGCTTTATCATTGAAACAATTAGTGCCCGCGGATGTCCCGATGGACGTTTGTTGATCGATCCCGCACGTCAAAATGACCGCTGCAGACCCGACGGAGCTGCAGCAGTGAGCTCAGACCTCGCGAGTGATGGCCCCGGCTCGTGTAGGGGTTCGCCCACATCCACCATACTCCACTCAATGCGTCTTTAGCTTCAGGCCTTGCAGCAGCATGAGAGGAAGATGACGTGGGTGTTGGATGCTCGGGTTCGAGCGTGTGTGCGGGGATTGACGCATCGTGCGTCGTATAAAGAGGCCCGATCGCGGGGTACGCTCGACGTTGTACAAAGGTCGTCAACGTCGCGGCGAAGCGCAGCAAGCAGCTGACCGTCCCACACAGCTTCCACGCATGAAGCCCAGCTTCGCCCTCCCAGCACGGCAACGAACATGATGATCTCTCCATTGAGAAGCCGAGTCGCCTTCTTGTTGGCTCTGGCGGCCAGTACAACTTTTGCTGTGCGGGCTCAAACTCATGAGCAGCGCCGTTCCCCAACCACATACGCAGGCCAAGAGGTGGATCTGAGCTCAGCACCTGAAGGCGTCTTTGGCTTGTCCACCAGGCAAACCCATGCTCAAGAGCTGCCTCTCCCGGCTTTCATAGCACGAGACCCCAAGCCGGTATCTAGAAGCGAAAAGGAATCTCGAACTGCTGGAGAGGAGAGCAAAGCAGAGATCGAGCTCAGCTGGTGGCTCACGAACACCAACGGCAGCATATCCGTCCCCGCGCTTTTTCCCAGTCAAGCACATCTCGAGCTGCTGCGAGCCGGAATCATCGATGACCCCAATGGTGAGGACCCGCTGTCCAAACTGGGTGCCATGATGCTGCAATGCTTACTCACGCAAAAGTTTGGTCCAACCTTTGTCTCTGTTCTATGTAGTCGGCCTTAATGAAGGCACAACAAGGTGGGTCGGCGAAGAGCCCACCTGGACTTACACGGCATCCCTGGCCCCTTTGCTGCCTTCCCTTCAAAAGTACGCAAGGCAGATCTTGTATTTCCAAGGTCTCGACACCATCTGTCGCGTCAGCATCGGAAACAAATCCATCAGCTCAACAAACAACCAATTTAGGAGCTGGCGTTTCGATGTGACGGATGCGCTTCGAGGCGTCGATCCCGCGGCTGCAAACATCACTCTAGCCTTCGACTCCGCTCTGGAGTACGCAAAGAACGAGAGCAGCAAGGAACCGTTCTTCCCAAACACACAGACTATGGGCTTCCCGAGCATCACGACCAACAACGTGTATCCAAATCGAATCTTTGTGCGAAAGCAAAGTTCTGACTTGGGGTGAGTGTTGGAAAGCGTTAGGCAGTCCTTTTGGTCGCATGCCTGCTAAACGCTTTCACACGTTGTGACTGCTTGCTAGATGGGATTGGGGCCCAGCATATGTTCCCGCTGGCCCGCACAAGCCTGCCTACCTCATCGGTCTGGGCGCCGCTCAGGCACAAGATTCGACGAACGACGGGCAGCGTAGCGAAATTGCACTGCAGACTAGACAGCACTTGAACGGCACTGCGCCAAAAGAAATGTTCGTTTATGAATCTGGCATCGAGGTGTATCGCAAAGGTCAAGCCAACAATCTGCCGCCGGACGAAACGGCCCCCTGGATTCTCAATGTGACTCTGGGCCTTTGGAGCACGACCAATGGCAGCGCCTCTGTGCGACTTGCGATTCCCGAGCTCGCGTTAAAGCTTGACGCGTCCAACATAAGCGCCGCGCTCAGCGTTGGCGACAATGTCGGCAGATGGGCCGCCTTCGAGGTGCCCTCGGACGGAGCCTCTGCTCCCGCTCTCTGGTGGCCGTACAAGCTGGGACAGCCAAAATTGTACGATGTCGACTTTGAGCTTCGACCCGTCGGCGCTTCGAGCAACGCCGAAGCCACGCGATGGACGAAAAAGACTGGGTTTCGCACGGTTTGGTTGGATCAGAGTCCCGTGTCACCTCAAGATACGGCTGCTGGCGTGCTGCCCGGCACGTACTTCAGGTTCGTGGTCAATGGCAAGCCGAATTACATTCAGGGCGGTTCTGTGAGTTACTTCTCAGTCCGCATCACTGCCTTCATCTCGGCTGACGTCTTGGTGGGTGTCGACAACAAGGTCACTCCTTTCGATGTTTTCTACCCGCGCATCTCCACATCTGTTCTGAAGGACCAAATCGATAGCGCCGTAGCTGCAAATCAGAACCTGCTGAGAATTTGGGGAGGTGGCTCCTACCAGTCGACGCAGTTCTACGATCTTGCAGACGCAGCCGGAATGTTGGTGTGGTCCGAAGCTCTTTTTGCATCTTCGCTGTACCCTAGCTACCCGGTCTTTGCTGACAATGTCAAGATCGAGCTCGCTGAGAATGTCAGGCGCATCTCGCAGCATCCGAGCAACGCTATCTGGGTGAGTGACCCGGTTGGAAGTTTTCATCTTGTTCCTAATTGATTCGTGTATCCTTGCATGTGTGCCGCACACAGGTCGGCAACAACGAAGGTGCGTAGAGGGGTTTACATGCGCGCCAAATACGGCTGCAGACTCATCGCCCTGGCTCCATCTTTTCCAGGCGAGCTACTGCGGCTGTTTGCACCCAAAAAACTGCCCAACGGAACAGCCTACGAGCAGCAGTACGACCGCTTTTTCGATGTCGATGTGCGCGAAGCCATCTACGCGAACACCCGCTCCATCAGCTACAGTCCCTCGTCATCGACTCTGGGCTACAAATCGCTCAATCCTTACGTGCCCAATTATGCGGCTGGTCCACTTGCCAAGAGGTTGCTGAACATTCCGCTGCCCGACAATGGACTAGCAGCTGGCTCGCTGGAATGGTACTACTACGATTGGACGCAAAATTACAACGTCAGCCTCTTCGGCGCCATCTCAAAGCACGCCCGATTCATCGTGGAATTTGGCATCCATGCCTTGGCCTCTGTTCATGCCTACGGTGAGCCTAGTCGAGCTCCAAGCACGTATTGCGCTATTGCTGACACCGCGCACGCCCTTAGATCGCGTCCTACCCAGGTTGGAGGACTTCGCGCTCAACTCTACGGCAGTCAGAGTACACACCAAGCACACGCCAGCCGGTAATCTGTCGTATCCCTGGCCAGCTGATGATGGTCATGGGGAGATGACGCACAGCGTCGATCTATACCTTCCGCCTCCTACAGTGCACAACAACGGAACCTCCATCATGAATGGCGACACCGGCTCTCGCGAGCTCTTCGACAAGTGGGCATACTCTACCCAGATCATGCAAGCGGACTACACCGCTCAGCAACTACTTTATTACAGGCAAGGCGCTGCGAGACCCGAGAACAATTTTGGCGCCATCTTTTGGCAAGGCAACGACGTGTGGCCAGGCGCTAGCTGGTCGTCAAAGGAATTTGGTGGTCGTTGGAAAGTAAGTCTCAGCCCGTGTCATGACTGACTTCCGGTGTACTGCTGGCTGATTCAGCTTCGAGCTCAGCCCATGCACTACCTGGCAGCGAGAACGGCAGATCGCGTCGTCCCATTCGCCCTGTGGAATGCGAGCGCAAAGACGCTCGACCTGTGGGCTCTGGTAAGTGGCAAGAGTGTGGGCGCGCTTGGCGCTGAAGTGGCCAAGTGACTTGACGCTGTCATCTTCAGTCTGACAGCAGCGAGCAACAGCATGTCACCGCCAATTGGACGTGGTATGATTGGGATGGCTCCCCAATCGTCGCGCCGGTGTCCAAGGAGGTGCACATCCTTGCCATCAATGGCAGTGCTTTGCAGCTGAACGAGACGATCCCGCAGACGATAATTGGAGCTGAGGGCAATACAAGCGTACCGGCTTGGCTTCATCTCACCCTTGTTTCGGACCAACATGGCCGTTCCGAGACTTTCTGGACACCGCCGGGCACACTTCAAAAGGCACCTCTTGCTGACCCCAAGATGCAGGTGCAAGCCACCGATGAGGATGCCGCTTTTATGATATCCTCTCCAGAGGACGCCAAGGGAGCGGCGCCCTGGGTCTGGCTGGAGCATCCTGAGGGTGTCGTAGGATACTTTACGGAAGACTTGGGACCGGACTCAGCGCCTAAAGCCTCAAATTTGTTCTGGCTGACCCCTGGGTCTTCACGTCGAGTCAAGTTCGTTGTCCAATTTGATCGCACCGATGGGGCTTGGAAGCGTGGCGTTACGGCGCGCAGTGTTTGGAACATCGCGCACTAGGCAAGGTCAGACCTTCATCAAGCAGACCCAGGCTTCTACGGCGCTGCCCTCTATCCATCTCGCGAACAGGACCTGCCATTGTGCCATCGCATTCGCTTCCCACCGTGCTGTATTCCACCCTCCCGCATCCTGCCTGCTACGATTGACGCTGTGCCACAGAAATGCTTGAACGAGTAGCATCGTGAGTGAGCGTTCGTCTTGCTTGCTTGCAACACTGCCGCACCTCGATTTTGCTAGCCGAAGAAATTCGCATCTCGTCGTACCTCGCCGCGCCCAACTACGTCGCGGAGACACGTCAAACATGAAGTGATCTGGGGTCTATGGTATTCTCTTTGCTGGGTGGTCTGCTAATAGTAAGTATGATCTGGCTGGGGCTCGTACGTAAGACTTGAATTTTCGAGAGTTCACGCTTCGATCACTTTGAGTCGTGAATGAGCTCGAGAATGATCTTGACCTCTTAGCTCTCAAGCATGCATGCCCGCATCGCGAGACCCGTCGCGGCACCGCCGGCAAGAGCCAAGAAATTCGATCTGCGAAACTTCCTGGCTGCCGGCGTTCATGATGAGCCCTTCATCCGTGCTGGTACTGTACTCGACTGTTCGAATGCAACTCCGCATGATGCATGATGCAGTGCGAGTGTCAGAGCGACGAGTGTCCGCCATGCAGCATGCGAGAGCATCAGAAGTCGCGCGGGACTTGATGGCAGCGACACCCTTGATGGGTATATCATCAGAGTCTCGCGCGCACGCATGTTCGTGCACGATCAAGGTGATCAAATGCCGCGGGGGCGGGCGGGCGGCACATGTCGGCGAAACAGGCGGAGTTGCAAGGTGAAGCGGCGGTTTTGGCGGCGCAACAGAAACAGCCTCCGCTGCTGTGGCCAAGGGCAGACACAATTAGCTAGCTGCATGCGAGTGTCGCCGCGGCCCTTGACGCAAGCCAGGCGCCGGTCGTATTCACGCTCCCTTTCAATATCAATTCGCACAACGTTAAGACACCGTGAGCAGCAATGCCTGCACATTTGTTGTGAGACGTGAGATCCTGGTCCATCGCGCGATCAGGACTTTTGATGATGGTGTGGGGTTGCTCAGCAGCAGCAGATGCACGTCGGCGTTTGCGATCGAGTGCCTGCCGAATCACACCAAATGCTGATCAGCGTTCTTGTGGCCAGGGTACCACATCACAGCTATGGGAATCCCCGCGGGTGTGGTACATGACTGCATGGTGAGACAGGTGGGGCAAGTCTTTGGGAAGGGCGAGGCTGCCTTCAATCAAGACGTAACGCTGCTATCATGCAGAGCGGGGCACCACAATTCGTAGTTTCGCACTTCTCAACTACTGCAGTCCAGCTCTCATGCGGATGCCGAGGGGGGTCAGGAGTTGTTGCGGGTGTTCGCGAGGAGAAAGGAAGAAGAGCTGAGAGGGCCCCGGTGGATTTGGGGGGGGGGGTTGCGTGAAGTCAAAAATGCTGGGCGGATCCCTCCTAAAGGCTCGTTTCGTGCAGGCCTTCGGACCTGCCCCCCCCCCCTGAGTCACGACTCATGAGTCTGCGCTACAAAATCATGAATGCTGGGTCAAATTACGCTAAGGATTTTGGCTCCGACCGCAAAGAGACGCGTTGCCCGCTGCTGCTGGATTCGTTTGAGTTGAGGTCGAGCATACATCCGACTAGCCTCCTTTGCATGGCTCCTACATTCGGGCAATACATCTGCTCCGAAGGGTGTCTCATCCATCTCCTCCCCATGAACTGTGCTCCTCTGCGTAAGCAGACACAGAAGACGCAGGCACAAAGCTTTACGCACACGGGTCTTGCTTAGAGGAAGCGTTTGCCCGCCTGGAATTGCAGCACTTTTGCGCGAGAAAAAGAAGCAGGAGAGGAGCGGCGATTGTATGACGGCGTGCTCGCCCCAGTGACGGGTATATATACCTCAAGAGCAGGAGCATTCACCGCGGTTCCCCATGCACCAACCCTTTGGCAAGGCGTCTTTCCCGGGCTGTTTCGCCTCCACCACGCTCTCTCCCCGACATTCGACTTGATCCTTCGACTTACCTTCATTTTCTTTGATTCGACCGACTCGCCATCAGCATGGCTGACCTGAACGAAAAGAAAGGCGCCTCTGACGGGGACGCCGCCTCGCACACGATTTACGACACCAACGAGGCGATTCGCTCAGGGTCTGAAAATGCTTCAGAAAAGGTTGCCAGCAATACCGATGCCTATGCCCACATCCGGGACGGCAAGCTGGGCGAGCAGCTTGTGAACAACAATGTTGATGCTCGCATTGCCAACCCGCTGGCAGGCATTCCGCGCGAGCAGATCAAGCTCGATGCCAAAGAGTTCGCTCAGCGGTATGGCCTCGACGAGTACACGGACATTATGGTGAAAGGTGCCCTTGTGGCACAGGACCCCTTCGCCTTCGACGCGGTCCCTGAGCTCGACGAAGCCGACCGCGAAGTGCTTAGGAGGGAGGTCACCCACAAATGGAGCCATCCATTCCAATTGTACGCCTTGGTCGTGCTCTGTGCCGTTGCTGCAGCTGTGCAGGGCATGGATGAATCCGTCATCAACGGAGCGCTTCTATTCTTTCCCGCTCAATTTGGAATCGGCGACGACAATGCCGATCGCGACAATTGGCTTCGTGGCTTGATCGGAGCCGCACCTTACGTGGCCTGCGCCTTTCTGGGCTGCTGGCTGACTGACCCCCTCAATGTAAGTTGATACATGGCCTGTCGTTTTAGCCGCTCTGACTTACCAGCTATACCTGCCACCTGGACCAGCACTTCCTTGGGCGCCGCGGTACGATTTTCTTCGGGGCCATCATCTGCTGCTTGACATGTATCTGGTCGGCCGTCACCAACAGTTGGCAACATTTGTTTGTCGCTCGCCTGGTGCTCGGACTTGGCATCGGACCCAACAGTGCCACTGTCCCTGTTTACGCTGCCGAGTGCGCTCCTCCTCTGATTCGCGGAGCCCTTGTAATGCAGTGGCAGACTTGGACTGCATTTGGTAAGTCGGATGAAGCGGATTCATACGAGCCCAAGATATCGTCTCGTGTTGCTGATGTAAGAGTCCTATCGTACAGGTATCATGCTCGGCTATGTCTCGGACCTTGCCTTCTACCATGTCAAGGACACAACGCCGAGCATCACAGGTCTGAATTGGAGGATCATGCTGGCCTCCGCCTGCTTCCCGGCAATCATTCTAGCCGCTCAGGTCTTCACCTCGCCAGAGTCTCCCCGTTGGCTGATGAAGAAGGGCAGATATACACAGGCGATGAAGAGCTTCCTTCGTCTTCGCAACACTCCCTTGCAAGCTTGCCGTGACTTGTACCTTGCGCACGTCACCATCGAAGCGGAGAACTCGGTCCGGCATACCCAGAGCAAATTCCGTTTCCTTGAGCTCTGGACCGTCCCTCGCAACCGCCGTGCTAGCTACGCTTCCACAATTCTGATGTTCGGTCAGCAATTCTGCGGAGTAAACGTGATCGCGTACTACAGGTATGTGGACTTGGACCAGCCGGTCTGGTGTACTCGCTGACGCAGAAAACAACCGACCCTCAGCTCAAACATCCTGTCTGGCGCCGGTTTCTCGGACATCAATGCTCTGCTCGGCTCCTTCGGCTTCGGAATACTGAATTTCGTGTTCGCTGGGCCCGCTATCTGGACGATTGACACCTTTGGCCGCCGCAACCTTGTCCTCGCGACCACGCCTCCCATGTGTCTGGCGCTTCTCATGACTGGCTTCAGTTTCTTCGCTGAAGAACAGCAAGTCCGTACAGGTATTGTCCTCACTGGAATTTATCTCTATGCCGTGTTTTATTCGCCCGGTGAGTGGAGTCAGATACAGTTATTTTCGCACAGGCCTTTCCTTGTGGCTCGAACTCATCACCCTTCGTCTTGCCGTCTTCGCAAATGCTTGTCCCCAAATCTGCCCATCGATCTATCCTCACTGTGTGGAAAACGCACTCAGGGATGGGACCGGTGCCCTTCTCTTACTCTGCAGAAGCATTCCCTCTTCGTGTCAGGGAGCTGGGAATGTCTCAGGCGACTGCCGGTGAGTTCCTATTCTCCTAGTTCCCGGCCTCCCGCATCCAGCTCTCAATCTCGTGCTAAATCTTCTTTCTGCACACTAAATTCAACCTCGAACAACCAGTTCTGTGGTTCTTCAACGCGGTCCTCGCAGTGACTTTCTTCAAGCTGAGGCAGGCCTTTACGCCCCAGGGAGCATTCGGATGGTACGCGTGAGTCATCAGCTTCGGTCCGCCTTGGAGCTGGTCTCATTCGCTTGCTGAGGCCCTTGAGCTCGTTATACCTACCTCTTCCTGCCCCTCTCCAGAGGTTGGAACTTGATCTTGTTCGCTCTCGTGTTCTTGTTCTGCCCCGAGACGAAGGGTCTGTCGCTCGAAGAATTGGACAGCGTGTTCGCCGTTCCGACGCAGAAGCATGCTGCGTACCAGATCCGACAGATTCCCTACTTCGCCAAAAAATACATTTTCAGACAAAAGGTGGAGAAGGAGCAGCTTTATAATTTCGACAACACCACCAATGCTCCTCGCACTGCCAACCCTCTTTGAGTCCGCGCCTCTCGCAGGCTTCGCCCCACAGATTCTTGCTTCTTTGATCGCCCTTCTACAATGCACTAAATGTACTTGCGAGCTGTGACTGTGATTGTTCGCAATCTTGACGCATCCCTCGGTTGATGCCGTGGGAAAGAGTGATGCAGTGTGAAAGAGTCAAAGTAGGCAAATCGAGCGCTCTAGAAGCTGTGGGCAAGGATGGTGTCGAAGCTTGGTCGGTGAGTCAATTGAGTATATATAGTGATCCGTCATTGCGCCACGGTAATCAAGAATAATTAAATTGCGTATCGGCCGCCGGGAGATGTCACGTGACACAGACCAAATGCATCTGAAGCAGCTGATGAGTCGAAGTCCATCCGTGTTAGGACTCATGAGACTCGAACTCAAGACACAATTTTTGACGTGATTCCTTACTTGGGTTGTGACCCTCACACGGTCGACACTCCACACCTGTCGCTCCATCTCAAGCTCGTCTTCGAACTTGAAAGTGCCGCGGCAAGCTGGCTTCCAGGTGCATTGCAGCCAGCGAAGCCTCGATCGACTGCCTCTCCTTCGACCACTTCCGATTCTCGCCAGCAGGCGTCGTACACATTCACAAGCTTTGACGGCTTGCGTATAGCTGCTGCATTTGGTGTGCTCGTCAATCACACTAGAAGGAAGCACAGAGCTTGTCCACTCGAATCCACGTGAAACTAAGACCACGGGCTTCCATGGTGTTGTCAGAGATCTGCACTCACTAACGCTGCTGGAGGATTGGCTCTCACCCCACCCCGCACAAGGCTGCAATTCCACGCCACAGCTTGGTCGCATACAGGGTTGCTGGACCGCGCATGTGCAGCGCTCGACATGGACGCGACACCAGCTTCTTACGCATCTGGCGGCGAAGGACAAGCGTAGGACCTGCGCCTGGCACGCGATCCTCGACAAGTAGTCCAGCTGTCTAGCAATCGCGACTGCGGAGAGACCTCGTCGACCTGATCAAGCTCATCATATGGCAGCCTCCCAAGTGCAGCGTCAGTGCACTCGCTCCCACCTTCCTGGAACCCAAGGTATGGAGGGGAGTTCGCTTGCATGTCCCGCTTGCGGCTCACAGGACGGGCGAGAGTTGGTCGCGGCGAGCTTCAGCGACATCTGCGTTGCCTGCGGCCACGTTTTTGAAGCCGACTTCTCCTATCAGCCGAGCTTCGATGAGGTGGACCAGTACGGCACCGGCGTTCGCTTGAGCACGAGCCGAACACACGCCGTACCCTCGACTTTTCGCGTAGGGCGCAGAGGGCATCACGTGGCCGGAACAGCCACTACAAGCCCGGAGGAAAGAAAGCATCAGCGAGACTTTAGACAGCGAGCTGAGCTTGCAAAGCAGGTCTTGGGAACCTTGGAGGGCATCGATCCAGCACTGTCCCGCTATGCAGACGAAGTGATGGCCCTTTTCGATCTGTGCCGCTCCAGGACGTCGTCCGACCAGCTTCGTAAGACTGGCGCACGAGCGGAAAGCTCTGCGCATGTTCTCAGGGAGGAACGCTCCGGCGAGCGACTGATTTGGGGCACGCAGAGCAGCGCAGTGGCAGCTGTGCTCACTCAGCTTGTTTTGGCTCTTCGTGGTCGCTTTTACTCGGCTGAGACCTTAGGCGAAATCATCCACAGCACAGGGATATCCACATCGGGAGCGGCAAAGCGAGTACGCCTGCTTCTAGCGGGACACGCGGTACTGCGAGGGTTCAAATTGTCGTACGTAATCCCTCGTGTCCAGCACTACGTGCATGTTCTCGAGCAAGTGACCCGACTCGAAGTTGGTCTGAACGAATTTACAGAAAAGTCTCGACAAGCCGTAGAGTATCTGCGTGCCCTCCATCGAAAGAAGGCGTGGAATACGGTCATCACTCTTGCGCATCGCTTGCTAGTAGCGTTCATCGACGAGCCTGCTTTCAGTGTGCCCGTGCGGAACAAAGGTCTCTTTGCTTATGCTGTTTTCATAGCCGCCACAGAGGGCGCGCTCCGTACCGTCTCACCACTCAATTCGCTTATTTCTCTGTACCACCTCACCGAAGACAGCTCGCCGGCACCTGGAGTTGGTGAGCAAAGCCCCGATCTTTTGCGTGCAATCCACGCTTTGCAGGGTGCTGGAGCGCGACACGATGGCGTCAAAGCCCATTATCGCGCCATCATTCAGCTCGTCTCACCCTTGGCAGTGCAGCTACCCTGGTACAACGAAGGGTGGTCGAGCGCCGCGATCGATGCCTGCAGGTGGAGAAGCAACGCCGGCGCCCGCGCGACCGCACCTCAAACAACTAAGCCAGCACGCAGAAAACGACACGCTGCACACGATGAAGCAGGATCTCGTCGAGCTTTCGCCGCTTACCTTGGTGATGTCGTCGACTTTCGCGAAATGGTCGAGAGTACAGCGTCACAGTCGAGTCTCTCAGACATCGTCAGCGACGTGGCCTTATGCGGAATGCCGCTGTCTGGCAGGGAGAAGGACGTTTGGAACGGGGGAGAAGCAGACGAGGCCCAGGTCGATCCACCTCCCCCAGATGTCTTGGAAGCTCAGGCAGCCCCTGGAGCTGTTCCGGGCAGCGAAGGCGCACGGAAAAGCTACGAGACCCGCTCGATTTCGACAGGCAGTCGCGCCGCACTGTTGCTTGATTCGAAAGGACAAGCCAGCCTGATTAGCAGCCCGCAGCGATCTGCATCATTGAAGTTGCACACGGATTCTAGCACTTGCACAAACATCTGCAAGCTGAAAAACGCCTTGGCAGCGCTTGAAAGCTCTGACCGCGAGACTGGCACAACCACGCCATCTGCTCGGCGTACGGCCCTTCCACAATCCCTCTTGACTTTGACAGCACTTCAAAGCCTAGACGAGGAAAGTGTTGATGCCCTGCTCTTCGATGAAGGAGAAATGGATAGCTACATCCGCAATGCGGGCGAAAGACAAGTATACGAACATCAGGATTGGTCGACTGATAGATTCAAAGCTTTTAAGGTCGACAGCAGCGACAAGGACGAAGTCGAACAGAAGGATGCGCCGATTTTGAAGAGCACGCGCAAGAGAATCGCGCCGACGCGCGACGAGCAGAGCCACGCATCACTGCGACGTCCCCGTGGTCTCACCAGAACGAAAGCTAA
This sequence comes from Ceraceosorus bombacis, assembly GCA_900000165.1. Classification (NCBI taxonomy): domain Eukaryota; kingdom Fungi; phylum Basidiomycota; class Exobasidiomycetes; order Ceraceosorales; family Ceraceosoraceae; genus Ceraceosorus; species Ceraceosorus bombacis. The sequence goes on from CCYA01000243.1 coordinate 433,225, forward strand.
ACGCTTAGATGACATGACCTTGGACGCCAGCTTCTGGTCAGCCCCAAAGGGTTGAAGGAAGAACTACGTTGAAAGAAAGACCAGGCCAGCTTTACCACTGCCGTGCGCAGCTTGCCTCCCCGAACGCCCGAAAGCTGCTTGCTTGAGACCGCGGCGTGTCTCAATTGGCTTCGCCTCAGTATTCTGGACATTATAAACATCCTCTTGGCGTGTACTTTTTTTTTTGTACAAACTCCGCTCATTCCAATCTCGATGTAGACTTGGTCATGGACGTGAGCGGATGCGACTAGAATGTTCTCGTACAAGACCTGTTGCTGCATGCCAGCGACGGCGTGACTCGAACCGCAGGATGATGATTGATCACTCCGTCAACGATGGCTTTCTCCGCTATTTGCCTCGCTTCTCTTCTACAGCTGCAAGACTGAAGCTGCATTCAGTCGAGCACCACATCCTTTTGTTCGCCTTACTCGCTGGCATCTCGAGCTCGAGGACGAAGCAAATTGATCAAATGTCGCAGCAACGTGGCACCCTAACTACCCGGCCCATCGAATCTGGCGATGAGGCAAGGTGGAGAAGCCTTTGGGCGGGTTACAATGCTTTCTAGTGAGCTAATGCAATTCAGAGTGATTGCGGGCTTTACACACCACGGTAGAGTCCCCTCTTGTCGATAATTTTGCTCACTCCTCCTCCCTATCACATCTGCAGCGAGCGCGAGATCGCAGAGAAGGTCACCAAGACTACATTTGCCCGCTTCCTGGACCCGGATGATGTGGTGCAAGCTGCGGTAGCGGTTAGCGCAGAGGGACATGTACTCGGCTTTACCACCTCGATGCCCCACCGTAGCACTTCCAGCAGTGAGTGACCGGCAACAAGCCAAGCGCAATCTCGGGGGGTGCCAGTCCTTGGATAACGTCTGTCACAGTTCCGTCTCACGATGTTGACCTGACTTTTCGCATGATCAATCACGTGCTTGTAGTCGAAGATGTGGTATAGTGAGTCAAGAACCTCTCTGCGGCCCGCCAATGCGCTTTCATGTTCATCGACCTGGATGCCTCTGCTCTGTGTAACAGCCTTCAGGATCTCTTCGTGGATCCGAGCATTCGCAACGGAGGTGCGGGTCGAGCCTTGATCGAGCACGTCTACGCTGAAGCAAGACGAGTCAAGTCGCCAAAAGTGTACTGGCACAATCAGATCCACAACCACCGAGCTCAAGTAAGTTTGATCGGCCAAAGATCTTTCGCGCTTCCGCAATTGTGCAAACTTGACACACGATGCCACGATTGCAACGTTGCTAGTTGCTGTACGTCAAAGTAGGCAAGAGATCCGACCGTGCTATGTATACGTGGGACCCGGACTACAAGCTGTTGGGTGAGCATCAAAAGGAGTAATTAGCCGCGGACATCGCAACCGGCATCACTCGTCAAGCGCTTTGTCAAAGTGACCTCCGAATAACCGAAGGATGGCTGGGCATCTCGGAAGACGTGTTCTTCGCATCGTCGTTGAGATCCTTTAGCCCACAGCATACTTTGACTGCTTTGCCAATTCGGGATGACGTATCTGAGCTAAAGGCAGCCTCTGAGAATTTGTGCAAGACCGAACCATCGACGACTGGTGATTCTCAGCGTAGGAATGGAAGTAGCAACGAGAATGAGGAGCCGTGAAGAAAAGAGGTGCCAAACACGTTGCCATGCAGGTGCTCGATCGGGCGGCACGCAGGCGCGCACGTGACAGATGAGAACTGAATCTCTTGCAGCTGCATGCTCGAGACGCCGACGCAGGGCTCATGCATGCGCATCAGCTTTTGCGTCAAGTGAGCAGTCAAGATTTACGATTCTGCATGTCGGTGGCTGGTCGGGGCAGCAGCCGGAGCAGCACCTCGCAGCAACGGCGGGAAGAAGAGCGAGCATGAGGGACGTCTGGTCGATCGATGCTTCATCCGTTCATACAGCACGCGCGGATTGTTGCATGGCTGCGCGCGCACACCGAGCGGCGCGTAGCTGCAGCTACTGTACGGTACGGTACCGGTATACGGTATATTATTATTGTCGTGCTGCTGATGGAGTACAGTATAGGGACAAGGTACGCGGTGCATGCAGCATGCACGCACGCACGGCCTTCAGCCCGCGCATGCCAGACGTTGATCTTTGTTCTTACCGCATCGTCAGCAGCAGCAGCAGCAGCAGCATCGGTCGTGACGAGTGCTACAGCTGTGAGTCTGGTGCAAATTTGTTTTGACTCGACGAAGCAGCAGTCAGAGGAGCCAGTCACGAGCGAGTGATGAGCTGTGTTGTACAGCGAATCTGGCGATCATCATCAGCACGCTCCCATCCACCATCGCCGCCCGGTAACATCTTTGCCCTACCTCCACCCACCTTCCCTCTTCTCCTCCACTCCATCACAGCCTGCCATAGCCAGCGCGCACAGACAAGGCAATCCGTCAAGCTTTCATCAGCTTTCAGCTCTCCTCCCTCTACTCACTTTACCCACCACTCCCTCGGCCCCCTTCAGCTCAAGACCGCCCAAAATGTCTTTTATGAGATTCATCAACGCTACGTCTTCCACCTTTCCTAGGCAGTGCGCATCTGCATCCGTCCTCTTCGCCACAGGAGACACGATCGCGCAACAGTTTGTCGAGAAGAAGGGAAAGAAGCATGATCTGATCAGAACCGGTAGGCTAGCAGTGTACGGTGGTGTCATCTTTGCTCCTATCATGTCCACATGTAAGTGGCCGCCCTTGGCATTTTGTGAGATTTGTCAGGGGCAATCGCGCGGCACGCGTTCAGCTGGATACGAGAGGCCAACGACAGTAGCGACTCGCGGATCTCCACACTGCAAGCAGGCTCCGCATTGAAGGGGCAATGAGCCCGCCACGAGTCGGCAAGCGGTCACCCTAGCTGACCACGCAAATGCGCCGCTTCGCCTTGCCTGCCAATCGATAGGGATGGGCAAGATCTTGGAGCACGTCAAGTTTCAAAACAAGGCCGCAACTTTGGGAACCAAGGTGAGTACCACCGATCAGGAGAGAGCAGTGGTATCTGCTCAGCCGTGAGCACTGTATACTGCGTGTGATTGAATCTTGTCTCCCTTGCCCGCGCTCGACATACAGGTGCTGCTCGACCAGGTCATCATGTCGCCCTTGATCATTAGCATCTTCTTCACAGCTACCAACTTCCTCGAGGGCAAGCCTTTTTCGGCGGCTCAAGAGAAGCTCAAGACTTCCTGGCTACCAACATACAAAGCTGCTGTCGGTGTCTGGGCACCTGTTCAAGCCATCAATTTCAGCATCGTGCCTCCTCATCTCAGGCTGCTATTCGTGTGAGTAGATGCGCTCTTAGATCTTGGGCCCTTGGGAAGCACGTTCGCAGACATCTGATCGGCATCTCGAACATCCCCCTTTGCCTTGGTAGTAACGTCGTGTCTGTCGGATGGAACACTTTCTTGTCGGTTCAAGCTGCAGGCGGCGCCAACGAGCGTAAAGCAGAGGCGAAAGTGGATGAGCTTGAGGCACCGCTGATCAATAGGGCCAAGGCAGTGGGCGCAAAGCTGGAAAGGGAGGGCAATAAGCTGGTGCACAAAGCCTAGTTGGTATCGGCCATCCTTGCACCAGACGGATAGTGGGCAATAGAGGTGCGCCACAGAGCACCATTGGGACAATCGAGACGTCAACTCCCCTCCCCTGACGAGCGTGATCGAGGCAAGACGTGCATATTCTAGAGCATCGCAAACTAATGCAATCCTTCAGACTCGGCGCGCATGTGCTCTCTCGCAAGGCCTTCGCCGGAGATGAGCATCCGGCTTCGTTTTATGACGCGTGCTGAAGGCATGATATGTGCTCAACCTCCATTCAGGGCTTCAAGTGCTTTCATGATGTCGTGCGAGGTTGATGGTCACACTTTCACCCTTCCTCACGTTCCCTCACACGCTGAGCTGCGAGTGCCCGCACTGGTGGGTCGGGAGCGAGCTCATTCGAACGAGGAGTTCATGTGTAGTGCAGTCAACCAAGTCAACCAAATATTGCGATGCTGAGAGGGAAGTGCGATGAGAGGGGGGAAAACCAGTATAGTAGATCTACTCCTTCCGTCTGCCCACTTCCTGACCCTCGTCGCCATTGACGCTCAAAGATGCCATCTTCTCCTCATTGCTCGCTGCTGCATCCGCCTGCTCGGCTTCAGGCTCGTCCTCTCCATCGCTGACCCCGCCTTCCCTCTCCTCCTCCGCTTGCCTTTCTTGTTGCCAGCTCTTCATGTATGTCGCCATGTCGTACTGTCAAGAGGGGGTTGGGGGGGGG
>CCYA01000243.1:447096-483367 GCA_900000165.1 Ceraceosorus bombacis
AGCAGCGTCGCGTGAAATCGCAAACGCGCAGCGCGCAGCAACAACGCCGCACGCCGCACGCCGCACGCCGGCAAGGAGTTAAGCAAGCGTGACTCAGAACTCAAACTGCTCAGCGCGAAGGACGAGAGTTGGGGCGCGCATACATCATACTCACCATTGGGACTTGACTGCGCAATCAACACTTTTGCTTGCTGAAAGCCACAAATAAGACAAAGGTCGTCGCAAAGCCCATTCGCTTTTCATATGATCGATCGGTCACAGTCAGAGCCACATCGTTCTTGTAGCCGTCCAGATCGGCAGCATGCACACACGATCAAACAAGACGTCTCCACCGCAGCCGACTGGCACAGAAGAGGCGCACGCGCAAGTTGGAATGAAGCGCTGAAGTCAAGAGTGTCTTGTCTTACACCCTTCTCTCCATCTGCTAGCTTCGACTGCCGCATTCAGCGCGGTCATGCATGCGAAGCACGTATTCAAACCGGTAGGATGGCCCCACTCGTGACTGCGAATCACTTCTCCACCCTACGTCGCTGTAATGGCGTGTGATCTGTTCAGTGACTCCGCCGGCCGGGCGTCCTGGCTTGGCGCTGCAAGGCACACGTCTGCTGGCCTCAAGGCATGTCATCAACAAGAGTCCAAACAGGGTCTTAGAAGGCATGACAGAGAAGCATTAATGTGATATTGAATGATGAGGTCGTTGCCGGGATTTTGCATTCAAGAGTTGACGATGAGAAGTCAGTGGTAGGCATCGGCGCGACACTGACCCTTTGCGCCGCGCAAACTTGTATCGCAAAAAGATGATATGCCTGAAAGCGGGTGATTTGCGATATACGAAGCTAAGATGATTCCAAGTAGTTTGTGAAGAGAATCTTCCGCGCAATCAAAGTGTATACTACATTCATGGCTCATTCGTGAGAGTTGCTGCCGCTGCGGGAGCTGTCGCGGTCGCGCGCCTCCTCGGTGCTAGCGGCCTTGTCGGCCTTGTCGTCAGAAGCCTTCTCGGCGACGTCGTATCCTTCGTTGCCGTGCTTGACGGCCTGAGATCCGTAGCGCTTGGCAATCTCGACGTCGAGCTCCTCGGAAGACAGGTATGGCTTGGTAACGGACAGGTAGCAAGCCTCCGTCATGAAACGAGAAGTGTGCCAGAACTTCGTCTCGTGCGCTTCGGCGAACATAAGGTCCATCTCTTCCAGACCACGACGTTTCGTCTCGGGGAAGAAGGCGTAGATGACGGGGACGAACGACATGTTCAAGACCGCGAAGATGATATAAGTCTGATACTTGATCGAGGCGAAGGCTGGGGGTGTGATCATGACGACGAGGAAGTTGACTGCGCCGAATTTGCGGACATTGTCAGCTCGCGTACAAGTACCGGCTGGCAAAACTCCAGACTACACAATTCCAACTCACAGATCCAGTTCGAAGAGGTGGCAATGGCAGAAGCCGGTGCGCGAATGCGAATAGGGGTGATTTCGGGTGGGTATAGCCAGGTCATGCCGAGCCATCCGAAACTGCGGTGGACGAGAGCGCAAGAGCGACTCAAGAGTCAGCAACGCCCCCGCTCAACCCGGTCGCGTCGGGGAACTGGGACTCACGCGAAGAAGGTGTTGAAGAGGTAGAGGAAAAGAGCAGCCACGTATGAAGCACCAATGCCGGTTGTCCCTGGTGGCTTGGACTCGACCACACTGACTGTGCCTGCCAACACCGCCATGGAGGCGCTCATCATGAAAGCCGTGCTGATCATGAGTTTGCGACGGCCCAGAGTGTCAATGAGGAATAGCGCAACGATCGACGCAGCGAAGTACTCTGTGCCGTTGCCGCACGTGAGAAGTCGAGCCGTGTTGCGGTCAGGGACGATGGACAAGAAAACCGTCGTCGCGTAATAGGTGATCAGGTTGATACCAGACAGCTGCTGGAAGGCCTGGGCCGTGAAAGCGATCGCAGTTCTGTAGAAGTTCTGCTCGGGTCCTTGCTGTAGGAGCTCCTTGTAGCTGAAGTCTCCGAGCAACTGCTCCGACGCTTCGATAGACTCGCGCAGCTGGCGAACGACAGTTTGCACTTCGGGATCGTTCTCGGTGGTGTTGTCGACCTGGGCCAGCACTCTGCTGGCCTGGTCGATCTGCCCCTTCTTAATGAGCCAACGAGGTGACTCGGGCAAGCACAGAATGCCAATAAGCAAGACGATGGCGAAAGCGGCTTGGAAAGCGATGGGAAAACGCCACTGCACTGAAGAATTGTCCAGGAAGAAGAAGCCATAATCGATCCAGTAAGAAATCATGATACCAGCGGCGATCAGCGATCCTTCAATAAGCACAAGAAGACCACGATTGTGGGCTTTGCTGAGCTCGGATTGCCACATGGGAATTGTCGATGTGTTCATACCGTTTCCAATGCCCGTGATAATTCGGCCTGCTGTGAATTGGCCAATTTCGTAAGACGCCGTCATGATTGTAGCTCCGATGATCATGACAGTTGCGCCAATTGCGATCGAGGTACGTCCTTCACGATGTGTGCGAAGCGTGTGTTAAAAATGACAAAATCTGAAAATTCGTACCGTCCTCGTCTACTCACTGCCGATTGCATCACCCTTCCACAAAACAATGAGAGATCCAATCATGGCGCCAATCTCGTAGATCGCAGTCACAGCACCCTGCACATTCGAGTCGAACTGAGGGTTGGCGTCTCGACCATCAACCATAGCCCTGCCAAATTGATCGACTTCAGCGAGCTGAGGGAACTTGAGAGAGAACTGCCCAGCTGCAAAAAGCCCTGACATGACACCCTGGTCGTAACCGAAGAGCAGGAAACCTGTAAGAATCGTTGGAGAAGTAAGGTTAGACGATGATTGCTTGTACCGCCACCGAGAGGCAAGCACAGGTACATGCGCCCGAGCGTTTGCGAACGACTCGAATTCACCAAGCACATGGTACGTTGCCGAACCTGGTGCACCTTCCTTCGGCCATGAACGACCACGCGCGGCCAGAATGGCGGCGCTGCAGGAATGGACGTGCCCTAGACGCCCATCCAGTCCTAGCGGCATGCAACCTTCGGGTCCCCAGTCGCATCAACTCACCAACACCGGAGATCAAGGCAATAGCGGCGGTCAGAGGCTTGCCGCGCAAGCTTGAGCCTGCGAGAACAGGGAGTTGGAACACCATGATGGCAGCACTGATCTGAGGACACTTCTAGTCGTTGTCCCGGCGTCGTGCTGTGATCGAGTGTGGTGGAGAACACTGAAAGAAGCTTGAGCACTGGCGGGGAAGGGTGCTCGATGGTAGTGGTGGTGGGCGTAAGACAACAATAGGCAGAGAATTCGAGTTGCCCTTATAACGCCTGTTGTGGGGGCGGAAGCACTCTGGACCAACGTGCAGCGAGGGGCTCTCAGCTGCAAAGGCAAGGAGGAGAGGTCACGAATACATTTGCACGCGGTCACAAACGCTCAAAGGTAACCTTGCATGGCGCAGAAAATGGCTCGCATCCAGCGACCCCGCCGCAGGTGTGCGCCTGTGCGTGATGTTCTCTTCTGTCTGCTGGACACCGACAACCGTTGCCGAGCTCTGGAGCGGTCAACACGGCTGAACTCGTGTTCCACCAATCAAGCTGCAGGGGGGGTCGAACGCCAAAGCAGGTCCATCGTGCGATTGTACATTGCACGGCTGACTCGCCAGGGTACGGTAACGTTGGCTCCTCTGCTTGCCGGACATGACGCCCACTCCACTGGATGCAGCGATTGCAAACGGTGGCACCTCGTCTGCACGGTTGAGAGCTCGACTCGAGGCAGGTCCGGCCCAGCTAACTGGGTATGGAGGATGGACTGTTTCTGTGCCCGAGTGCGCCAGCAGAGCATAGCAGTAGTGTAGGATTCAAGAGCCAAGAAATTTTAGGGGCCGAGCCGTCAAAAGGTGAGTGAGTGAGCACTTTGGCCCAGTCACAGGATGATTTTCGCATTGGCACGAGAGGCAAGGGTCGTTCAACGGACAAACCGCACATGCAGGTCGTGCATATATTTATCACAGTCCAAGCCAAGGTCCACGAATCGACCGATCTCGCGATCTCCGCCGGCTTCGACGCGGTCGCATTCGGCGACTCTGGCCCGTCACGCCCCCAGCGTGCCGCCGCGGCGCGAGTCTGTCCCAGCCTCGCTGCTGCTTCACGTCGGGTGGCGGAATTCTTTTGGCCATCTTGAGAGACATCGGATTTTCAGCTTTCCAACGTGCTCAATTACACAGTGTTCGTGATCTCCAGCAGGTGGAGCGACGCCCACTAGCCGTTTGCGCGCAGCCAACGTACGTGCAAGACGTTGCCGACGCACCAAGCTACGCGCGTTGATGCTTGATGCGAGTCACCCCTTTCGGGTGGCACGCACGCCAAAGGATGCAAGAATCAAGTGTAGTACGTGTCTAGCGCGGAGCTGAGATGCAGATGGGAGCGCTATAGCGGCATCTACAGCGCGTTTCATGCCCTCGGCGACTTGTTGATGCAGCTACAGCTGCGCAAGATCGCGCTGCAGCGTAGCGTCAGTCAACAGCTTGCCTCTCATCGGTGCTGCGTGGCGATTTGCCTGAAGCTGGCGTGGTGCCATGCTTCAGCTCTTTTGTCTGTACCTACAGTCAATTTGCGCACAATCTTTGCGGTAGTCTAGACTCGGCGCAGCGTCAGGGACTCCATGGTCCAACCAACCGCTTCGTGTTGGGGTGCTCAGCGTTGATCCAAGAGTCAATTGTGAGTGCAAAGAGGCGGTTGATATTGAATACGGGGGGCGCCGGGTGTGAGCCGGCGGCAAGCACGGCTTGTCGTCATGATGCGTGCCAGATCTGGCTTGATGCCCGTATGTCAGGTGGAGACGTCGAAGCCGCCGAATCAACTCCGCCTGGGGGGTGCGCGCGTGACCTTCGAAAGACTGGCAATGTGCTTTGGGTTCGTATGGTAGGCCGCCGGGTCAGACCCTCTGACGCAGCGCTGTAAGTTCGACCCATCGCACCTCAGATATGATCATGCTGCTGCTGAAGCATGCATGATTCATTCATGCGGACTCGCCTGCAGCACCCGCGCGTGACATACAGCATCGAACGATAGAGTCAAATGGCGAGAGCCGCGCATGCATGCATGATATCCGCCGCTCGCGTGGACGCCGCCCTGCTAGCCCCTCTCGGAAGCGACGACAGCACGCTCGCGTCGCCCCAGCAGCATCCGCCATGTTAAGCATGCATCGCGATGGAGGTCCCGCGCGCGACTGCTTGTGATGTTCATCTGTATCAGCGCTACACAGGAAGTTCACGCACTTGCTATTCACGCCTTGCTGCCTATCCAAGCAGGCGACAGCATGCAAGTTCTCGCGGATTCAAGTTTGATGAGTAGTTTACTCATCGTCTGCTAATTGTCTGTTGCCTGCTGAGGCTACCTTGACTCTTTTGACATGTATCTCTCATTTTAGCTCCTTCTCGTGGCATGCACGCCAGGGCTTGCAGAGTGCAATTATTACGCTTGCGTCTTCAAATGAGTCTAGGCGAAGGGTCTGTACAGTACTGCACGGAGGAGGCTGCTAACCCTCCAAGACTCAAAAGTGCTCACAAGCGACCCTTTGCCATGTCGGCAGCTTTCCAACGTATAAACACGCACCAAAGGGTCGCCAGACCGCTCAATGTCTAAAAGAGGATGTTCCTGCTTTGCGGGGTTTGCACCGCCCAGGTCACTTGGGGTGGATGATGAGGAATGGCAGGAAAAGGCTATAGGCTTGAGGAGCGCTAGTCAACTACGAACACTTTGATTGAGATTGCTAATCCTCCCACTTTGAACGCTCTTGCGCAAGCCGCATACATGTCCACGAGCGCATCAATCACCTATCTGGAGCTGCAGCTGAGCCTTATGGTGGAAGGTGGCAAGCAAGTCCCCTATCCTCGACTAGAACAGTTGGAGCAGCTCTCGCGAGGTGGGGCATTTCAATTGAAGTTCCGTTTGCGGGGTCCCCACAGCAGCATTCGTGCTTCACGGATTTGATCGCCGTGCGGACTTACCGCTCCGATCGATCTCGGGCGGCCCAGCCGTAAGAGCCCACGCAGCTAGTCGCCGAGTCCCTGCAAGTCTGCAATTGCTCGCTATGGTGCACACATGGTATTCAAGCTCGCCATTGCCCAAAGGCGCCACCGCATGCGACGTCTGTTGCCGACATGCCGACATTCACCGGCATTCGCCTCCCCCTCGCCACCGAGCTCTCAAGAACATGAGGTCTTGTGGCGGTGATCACGTTTGAAGTGGGCCGGTCGGTCATCTATGCATACAACATGCTCTCGAATTCACAAACGCACATTCGTGGACAAGATGTCACTGCTTCTTTTCGGCTGCGGCGGCTCACTCAGCAAGGCGGACCAAGCCTTTCTTGGCTAGAGCACTCGAGAATCGCTTTGAATGTCGAGAGTTTGGGTGGAGTAGAACGCGAAATTGAGTGCGCCGATTAGTCCTGCGTCCCCTTAGAATTACGGCACTCCTCTCCAAGCAGAGTGGATGCAACGCCAGGGTATCTTCTGCTTCGGCCAGGCATCAAATATAAGGCATAAGGCAGCGTGAGTGCACGGCGCAGGCAGGTGCAACACGCCCCAAGAGTTATCACACCACATCAGTCATAATGGGTGCGAACGGATCGACGTTCACTGTGTACGATCACGAAAGTGATCATCCACCTCACCAAACATGGCGGCTTACTCGATCCCCTCGGACATCTGCACCCATTGCACGGCTGTTCGACCAGCTGTCACCGCGAGAGGGGCCAAAGGGTCGAATGTCGAGGGTGGCTCGCACGATTGCACAAGCGCACGGCATGCATTCGTGGATGTTTGACAGATTTCCTCAACGTTGTGCGAGCGAGTGCGACCCTGTGCGCCTAGTGATGGCCTTTCTTGTGAAATTTGCTCCATTTCAGACCTTCTGCAACCTCGTCCGAGTAATCGATCAAGTACCTGCATCAGAGCAAAGCGTGAGCTGTTGACAATATGTCTAATTCCGGACTGGGAGCCTCACTGATTGTCCTCCGAGAGGGCCTGGCATGCGACGGTGACGACGGTGCTGTCACCCCTCTGGCTATTCGTAGAAGGGAGGATCAGGACTTGGTCACCGCTGTCCTCAATTTTCTTCACGCAAGCTTTGGCCCACACCGCTTGGACCCAGCGCACGCTGGACAATGCAAGGGGCGCATTGTATGCTGGTACGGAGAGAGGCCAGGAAAGTCAGCATATGGTCAGCACAATGATGTATCAATTCATCACCTATCGTGGTCTTGTGCTCACAATGTACTATGCGGACGTTCCCGTGCAATTCGCCCGTTTGCAGATTGACTCGATACCGTGGAGATTGTTCAGCTGCCGAAGCGCCGGGCAAGAGGATCGTCATCGCGACCATCAGAAAGGGCAGAATGTGCACCATCGCAAATGAGCAGACTCAGGGATTGTCGATGAAGAGGATTGAAGATGGCGATTGTAGGGTGGGCAAAGTGCAGTGATATGATGGGAATGGACTTCTCTCAGGAAATGGCAGGGCTGACGAAGAAATGAGCGCAAGCTAGCGAACAGGTGGCTTCAGTTCCGCGACTGTACAAAGGTTGCATGTCCAAGTCAAAAAGCGAGGTAATCGCTTGGCGAAGACAATGGGACAATGCCAGCCCAAGTGAATGTCACCTCGTTCTTCTGACGAGTGCAGTGCCTCATCTGCTGGATCGCCCTGACGCAGTCTGTCGGGTAGACTGAAAGGCATCAGCAGCGTCGTAAGTTAAAGAGGTGTCTGCGCATGGGCAAGGCAAGACGTGAATGGAAAAGCAGACAGACGTCCAAAGTACGCGTAGAGCGTGCTTTACGTAGGTCCAGCGCACATGAGCCTTATAGCTCCGACATTGGTGTGTGAGAAGCAGCGCAGTCAAATCAGTCTTGGTTCTGCAATTCAGATGTCAAGCTTGGCTCCAAGATCTACACGGCGCTGCAGAGTATCACAGCTTCTTTGTCGCGCTATCCACGGGTATCTGGTCATTCAAATATGAAGACAAGCCGGGTCTCCAGGTAGATCCTCAGGCTGGTCAGAGAATGAAACACAATGAAATTGCTATTGACAAGGCGCAGCTCAAGAGGAAGCCTTTGAAAGCTTCCGCCTTGCAAGCACAGCTTCGTTAAGCTGTTGTAGAAGCTTGACGGTGGTGTCCCAATCGATGCAAGCATCCGTAAGGCTCACGCCTCGCTTGAGCGAGGAGAGGTCTCCATTCGCTGGCATTTTCTGATTGCCCTCTCCCAGATTGCTTTCGATCATGACACCAGTGATTGCTCGCTCACCTGCTTGGAGCTGTTCACAAACTGCGAGCGAGGCGGGGTCATGGAAAGGTCAGCCACAAGGCGCAAAGAGAAATGAATGAGCACGTCCACGCTCACTAGCTTGAACGCCTAACGCCTGTTTGCGGTGATCCTTTTGACTGTTGCCGTGCGAGCAGTCGACCATGATGCTTGGTTGTCTGCCTTGTGCCGACATAGCATCCGCACTCTTCCTGATCGCAGCAGCATCGTAATTCGTCTTGCCACCACCACCTCGGTGGATGATGTGCAGATCGGCATTGCCGGTGGTGCGGACGATAGCGGCCAGACCTTGAGCGGTGACACCCATGAATGCGTGCGGTTGCGCAGAAGCCCTAATGGCATCCAGTGCCACTTGCGGTCCTCCGTCGGTACCGTTCTTGAACCCAATGGGCATGGAGAGACCTGAGACTAGCTCACGATGCAATTGAGACTCTGTCGTCCTTGCACCAATGGCGCCCCAGGAGTACAGATCTGAGGTGTACTGCGGAGAGATAGTGTCGAGTACCTCGCAAGCCACAGGCACACCTCGGCTTGTCAGCTCAATGAGCAGCTGGCGAGCGATCTACAGGCAGTAGAAAAGCAAGGGTAGGACGAGCACTCAGCAAAGAGCGACGACACTTGCAAGGAATGCACTCACCTTGAGTCCGCGATTGATCTGGAAGCTGCCGTTGATGTCGGGGTCGTTAATTAGACCCTTCCATCCAACGGTGGTGCGTGGCTTCTCAAAGTAAGCGCGCATGACGACAACCAAGCCAGGCCACTGTGGCATGGCATCTTTGAGGCGCTTGGCGTAATCCAGAGCCTCTTCAGGGCTGTGAATGGAGCAAGGCCCGACGACGACAAGCAAACGATCATCTTTGCCGGAGATGACGGCGCTGGCTTCTCCTCGACCTCGAGCGATAGTCCTTCTCGCCTCTTCGGTGAGCGGAGTCTCATGCAGTAGCAGCGTAGGCGGAATCAGAGGCTCGTATCCTGCAACGTGCACATCTTGCGAGTAGAGATACGGCTCCGATGAGCTTTTCGACAGGGAATCGGTCAGGTGAGGAGCAGCGTTGACTGCAGCGTTATTGGGCGCTGTCTGTGCAGGAGGACGCGGCAAATCGAAAGCAGGATACTCCTGCTCGAGGGCACTGTGTGCAAACGAGCGTGTACGGTCGGAGAAGCTGGAAGCGGTATGAGGTCCGCTTCCTGAAGCTCGAGCGACGTATTTGTAGATGACGAGACCCTCCAAGCCTACGGGGCCTCGAGCGTGGGTCTTGCCTGTGCTGATGCCGACTTCTGTACCGAGACCGAATCGGAACCCATCAGCAAAGCGAGTGCTGCAATTGACGAAGACATTGGCGCTCGAGACTGCGCGTGTGAACTGCGACGCTGCTTCGTGCTCTTGCGTCTGCGTGGAGGAATGACCGTTGACAGCAGCAGCGGAGGTTGTCGGGTTCGACGGCGAAGCAAGAGGGCTGCAGAAGATTGCATCTGTGTGATGCGAGCCATGCGTGTTGATGTGCTCGATGGCCTCCTGAACAGTGCTGACAGTCTTGACCGCCAGCTTGAGATCAAGGAATTCAGTGTAAAAGTCTCCGGGGACGGCCACCTTGACTTGCTGAGCTCGGGGAGCGATCCCCGGAACCTTGTCGAGCGCCTCGAGGGACTCCGGATCGCACCTTAGCTCGACGTTGGCATCAAGGAGAGCGGTCGCTAGAGCCGGCCAGAGCTTGGTGAGCTGGGACCGATGCACCAACAAGGTCTCGACTGCGTTGCATGCAGCGGGATAATCGATCTGCGAGGACATGCAGATGGGTATTGAGCCATTTGGGCACCAATACTCACTTTCAGTACGACACCGTCACACACTCACCTTCGAGTCCACAACGCCCTTGATTGTGCTCTCCTCCACGGCATCCGAATGCACGTAGGCTGCGCATAAGCCATCTGCGTGACCCATCACCGGCATCCTAGCATCCCGCTGAATAGAACGAACGAGCTCATTGCTACCTCTTGGGATCACCAGGTCGACGTACTTGTCTTCTGTTAGCAGCTCCGCGACCTGCTCTCGACTCTCGACGGACTGAATCAAGTCCGCAGGGAGTTTGGACTCGCTAAGCGCTTCCGAGACGAGTCTGGCGAGCAAGGTAGAGGTATGAGTGGACTCCTTGCCGCCTTTGAGGATGGCTGCGTTGCCAGACTTGAGAGCGAGGGTGGCGATGTTGACGACGACTTCCGGACGAGCTTCAAAGATGCACAGCAGCACGCCGATGGGGCACGTCAACCTGTACAGGTCTAGTTCCCCAGCACCAGATTCGCGATGGGGCGCTGCCAGCCTCTTGGCCCAGAGGCACTTGTCCAAAGGCGATTCGAGGGCTGCGACAGAAGAGATGCCTTCCAACATATCGTTCCACTTATTCTTGACGAACAAATCGAGCCTGGCCAGAAGCTGCGGGGAGAGCTTGCCGGCAGAGACGGCTTCCTTCGCAGCCTTTGTCGAGCGGGCAAGGAGGGAAGTCAGTGCTCTTGAAGTACACGAGCCCTCAGTATCAGTACTCACTGCTACATCCTTGGCGTTGGCCGCCTTGACATCGGGCTCGCTCTCGACGAGTTTGCGCCTGATCAATGACAGTGCTTCATTCCTTGCGTCGTCGGCTGCTTGTCCGGCGGGCAGAGTAGCCTGCGCCGTGTCAAAGGCGGCTTTGGCTCTGGCTGCAATATCTGGGACTGAAATGACTGTCATGACTGTCGAACGCTGATGTCGAAGTTGTAGAGCAGAATGCAAATTGTCCGAGCTGTGCAGCGGTGGGGACCCGTGAAACGCACGTTCTTGCATTCGCCTTCGACGCCCATCGAAGCCGAGTCACACGTTTTTCGCGCGTGAGCAAAATCTTGAATGAATTTGATTCCATCTGAGCACGTGACTGCCAAGTGCCCAATCAACTCCGCGGATATGTGCGACACGCAGGAGCGCTCAGAGATTAGCCGCGGCTGCCAAGCAAGACTCCGTCCGCCCTTTACCCCCACAACAGTATACTCGACCCAACCGTCAGGCGGCCACCACCCACATCGACCCAATCGCTGAAGCGGCTGCGCACCTTTCCTCTTGCCGAAAGTCTATAGCGGAGCTGCGGGGAGAAGTGTGACATGGACCTTTGATGATCTTGGCAAGCGCACGGTGCGAAGACTCACACGAGCAGGTACCGTCATCAGCTGCATGGGCTTCGTCGTTACCCAATTTATACAAGAAGCGTCCAGATCGCGCAACGAACAGGACAACTAGAGGCGGAGAATCGATGCTGCTGCTTGTTCGACGTTCCCCCTCATCGATGTCGAGGCGCACACTCGCAACTCAACCGTGGACGAGGCCTGCTTAGCAATCGCAGCAAGCCATGCATCGATTAATATATGCTCCGCTCTCAAGCGAGCGCGGCCCGACCGAGACATGTACAGGAAAGGATTTGATCAATTGTGCGTCTCGGTTGAGTGTTTCATCAGAGTCATGTATGTCTGTCTTGATCGCTCGATCCTCTATTCACGTTCTGTGCGCACTGCTGCCCGTTTCGGACGTGAGCGTGACTGCGTGTCTGGCGATTTTCAATCACGAGTCACGATGAGTGGACGTGACTTCATCCTCGCGCCCTTAGCTCGTCTCATCTCGACTTTCGCCCGCGCAGGTATAGAACGCCATTCGACGATGGCTTGCGCCTGCTGCGCCATGCTGACTGAGCGGCGAGCACGCGGCGGCATGCCTATACGCGCAGTGCCTTGTGAGTGTTGAGCGTCGACGCGTGCGCGGAAACATCACGTATGAGTAGGCTGTCAGCAGGCGATGCTGCACGCTCGCGACTCATGACTGTAGAGTGCGACACGATTCACGATTATTGACTCACTGACTTGCATGCACCTAGTCGACTTGCAGCAATTGAGGGGTACGCGCAGGGGCTTGGTGCAGGGGGCGGCGGCGGCGGCGGCGGCGACAGCAGCAGCAGCAGCAGCAGTTGGCGCATAGATTCCTTGATTTAGCCGTGGGCAGAGGGTTCGAGTCGTTCGCTCCATCGTGAACTAAAACTGCCGACGCGACCTCGATCGAAACGAGCAGCAATTAAAGCCATGCGCAGCTCACAGACACACACAGCATCCATTCAATTTGCGCACAAGCCCGACTCACTGAAACAAACGAGACGTTTAGCTCGTCAGGCGCTGCTATAGAGAGACTTCTCTGTAGAGTGGCCAAGTTCCTTGAAGCGTCGGACAATCCCTGCCTGCACGAGGATCTGAGGCCTGCACTCCTGGCATGGCCGTCCAACGGTCAAGTAGACTTGCACCCATCAGCAGCAGCGCAAGTGCGCGGACGGACTCCTCTTCACCTCATTTCAACGTGCACGCGGGGTTCGGTATCGTCGCGACTCAACGACAGCGGTGCAAATCCTCTGACAAGCACAAATCGATCCACGGCTGTCCTCAGTCGCTCATGTGCATCGAAAGACGCAGCACGACGCAGGCTGCCGATCATCTTGCGGCTAGCCTAGCCCTCTGCCCACCCAAGTTCCGTCTGGCAGGCGACAGTCTGAGCCGCTAGCGTGACTCGAGAGTTGTGAACGCCGTGTTGGCGGCCAGAGCTCTACGCAGCGAAACGTCTCATACAAATACGTCGCAAAGTATCCCCAAGGGCTCGCTGCCGCCACCATGTCCAACTCCTATTCACCCGCTGCCGCTCTGGGTGATGGTAGTACAGCTCCTTCTGAGCAGCAGGCCGACCTAGCAACCATACCTGCCCTACCCCGGAGTATCGTCAGTCCTCCAAGCAGCAATCGCAAGCTGAGCTTTACCAACGCGGCTGGTAAAGATCCTCTCCTTCGGCCATCCACACCCGCTTCGCCGTCTCCCATCGGACCCGCGTCACCCAACCGAGGCGGCCAAGCTGGCTCGTTGGGCAATCTTCGTGAAGCGTTGGAAACGCACTCGCCCGTTTCATCGCCCTCATACCGAGCCAGGCGATCTCTTTCGGGAAGCCGCACTGCATCAGGTATGGCTACCCCATCGCAGACTCGTGCTGGTCCTCCTGGCAACATCAGCATCCCGCCAGCACCTGCCTTCCGAGCGTCTGGTGCAGACTCTCCAGCGACGAAGCGAGCGAGCACGTCGGAGAGCATCAATAAGCAGAGCAATGATAGCGAGTTCTCTTCGGCCAGCAACGCAGAACGCGCCAGAGCGATGAGTTTCAAACGTCCTCGGTCTCAAACTCCTCGCTCTCTGCTCAACCGTGCGAGCCTGGGCGTGTTTGGTGGCGACGCGTCCGACGCTGGCGCCTCAGGTCTTGGAGCACCAGGCAGCCAAGGGAACAATCCTCGATGGAGACGTTTGCGCACCACTTCGCGCGCCGCTGGAGGAGGTGGCGGCGGCGGCGATGATTCGGGATGGTCTAGGTTAGATCCCAAACTGCCTCAGCTCTTGCCTGCCCCAGCTTCTCCTTCCTCCTCTCCTATTCCCACTGTGCCATTCGTCGTGCTCTGCCTTGTCTGCTTTGGAGAGTTCAGCTCGGCGGGGGTGGCTGGTCCATTCTTGTTCTTCCAGATCGAAGACTTTGGCGTGGGCAAGGAAGATGAGAGCGCCGTTGGCTTCTGGGCGGGTATCGTCTGTGAGTTGAAGGCGTCAGCCTGTTTCGCAGCTTCAGCCTTCTTCTCAGTCCGTCTGACGTCTTTGCTCGACCTGCGCAGCTGCATGCTTCTTCTTTGCTCAATTCCTCACATCTTTGCTGTGGGCTTCCATCGCCACAGCGCACGGCAGACGTATCGTGCTCCTCGTCTCTCTCGTCGGGAACGCAACATCGCTTGTCCTCTTTGGCATGAGCACTAATCTGCGCATGGCCATCGCTGTGAGGATGGCTCAGGGTCTGTTCAATGGCGCTGTGGGCGTCGCAAAAGGAGCCGTGAGAGATTTGTGCGACGAGAGCAATGAAGCTCGTGCTATGGGTATGCTCGGCTTCTGGTGGGGAATGGGTGGTATTGTTGGGTGAGTTGATGGCGCTTCACATAATATCAGAGTGTGGGTCACTCGCTGAAACGATTAGGCGTTCCCTCCTATTCAGTCCGATTCTTGGCGGCCTCCTGGAGCACCCCGCAGACAAATATCCCAGCATCTTTGGCTCTTCTGTGTTCTTAAAGGAGAACCCTTACGTCTTGCCCTGCATCGTCGCTGCCATGTTCACCGCATCCGGTGCTTTCCTCACGCTCTTCATCGGCCCGGATGGCGGCCCGCGGGAAGGTCAGATTCGGCTGGAGAAGAGTCAAGAGGATGGTGATGCTAGCATCGTTGCCTCTCCCGGTCCGGCTCACTCCAATGTCCGTGCGTCTGGAAGTTGGGGAAGAGCTGCCGGACAGCGAATCAGCGGCTATTTTGGCAATGCTCGGCCCGGTCAAACGGACGTGTCGCTCAGTCGGACAAAGACGTCAGATTCGTCTGCGCTGCCAAGGACTTTTACACAACAGGTTGATGATGAAACAGGTGGTCCTCCTTCACCACCTGTGGATGCGGATGAGGAGGACGAAACAAACGACACGATGCTCTCGCATGATGATGGTGCTTCTGGCTTCGATCGGCGGTCTGTATCTGGTCCTCACGTCAGGCGTCTGAGCCGCACGACTGCTAGACAACGAGGGTTGGGAGGCGGTTCTGCATACGGCTACGATCGACGATTTAGTCGCAACAGCACCCACACTTCTGCGACCGCTGCACCTCTTGGGCAGCCCACATTGCGCCCTCGGGGGCCAGGAAGCATCAGCACAGTCAACCAATACGCTCCAGACTTTGAGGAGATCGGTGCACCGCCTCGGCCTCTCACATGGGCGCAGCGCTTCTTGCTAGCCAACGACGATGCGGTTCACAGTATCACCGATCTTTGGGTCGCCGCTGCGAACGCTGTCGAAGAGTACGCAGAGGTGTTTGAGGATGACGAGTATATGAATGATGGGGAGGAAGACTTCCCCACAGACAGCCACGCTGCTTCTTCCAGCGACGACGACACAGTGCGGGAAGCAGAAGACGACGCGCTGGGGTACGGGGATACGCCCGCTGCAGAAGAACCACCGTCCCACTTGCCTCCTCTGCATTTTGCCAACATGCAACGCCGTATGACCAGAACGCGTAGCACCGAGGCCAGCGGCCGACGTCAATCTGGGCTCTACGCTAACATCGGAGTGGAGAGCCCGCTTCTTTCACCTGTCGGAAATTTGCCTACTTCGCCGCAGCCGCTGGCTTACGAGAGAACAGCATTCGATCCTACCTTGGCCGGCATACCTGAAAGCGCTCGAAACAGCATGCATGTCGGGCAGAGTCGTCTTCCTTTGGCATCGGATCGCGCGTCTCAGGCAGGTGGTCGTCGCGGAGCATCTTTGGCAAGGATTGAAAGCGCTAGCGTGGTGGAGAGTGCGATAGCGAAGGTCTCGCTCGATCGCACGCCTCCTCCAAGCTTATGGAGCCAGCTCCCACTCGTCTTCATTGGCCATTACGCACTGCTGTCGTTCCATTCTTCCACCTTTGAACAAGTCTTTATGGCCTTCCTCGTCACGCCGTATCCTTCAGGAGGACTTGGACTGACTGCGGCTCACTTTGCTGAGCTGATCGCCGCAATGATGATTGCCCAGGTAGTTTTCCAGTTCTACCTCTATCCCAATGTGGTGAGTGGGGCGCTCAGTCCATGGCAAATAGCGCTTTCCCAGCATGAGCTGACGAATACTGTTTCGATTGTAGGGGCCACCGGGTGGCAAGCTGAGCCACTTGGCAATGCTCAGGCTTGGCACCTCGATGTACATTGTCGTGTACAGCTTGTTCCCCTTACTTCGCTACTTCATCCGGGACGACGATGCCCTCGTGATGACGGGCATGGTGCTCTTCGCAGCGCTCAGATGGGCCGCTAATATCTGCGCCTTCACCGCCGTCGCGGTTCTGATGAATGCTCTTTGCCCACCTCAGTACCTTGCACTTGCCAACGGGCTTGCTCAAACGTGCTCGAGCGCATGCAGAACCATCGGACCGATCATTGGAGGTTACTTGGCCGCCAAAGGCATCGAAGGCGGCTTTGAAAATCACGTGTGGCCATTCAACTACTACCTCGGCTTCCACACCGTCGGACTGCTCGGTTTCGCAGGCTTTTTGCACTGCACTCTTTTCATCAGGTGATGGGGCTCCTCATCTCCCACCTCATGCTCACCTCACATCACGACGCCCAAAATCACGTTTGCACTCTCATCTCCCCCAACTTTCACTGTACTACTTACCTCACACTTTGAAACCCTCCGCAATCCTCGCACAATTCAAGAATCAGTAATCTGGCCAGGATCGATGACCGAGCGAGCAGCTTCACACCTCACAGTCGCACTTCTATAAAGGACTAAGCATTCCATCGCTATTGTGACTGTCTCGGACAGTCTCGCCTCGAGACGAGGGTGTATAGGCGTGGTTCTAGACCAAGCAAGGGTACGAGCAAAGAGAAAAAGACTCGAAGCGTGGCAGAGCAACAAACATTGTCCAGGGGACGTGACGAGAAGGGGGGCGCTGAAATCATGCGTGGCCAGACGCTGACAGGGGATGGGACAGCAACGAGCGAGCCGCACTAGGCGTATAGGGATCGAAAGCAACCGGGATCAGATCAGGTATGGGGAGAGCAAACTTTACTGCGTCTTGCGCTTGCACGTCTTCTCCTCCTCCTCTTCGGGCTCAGACTCGGCCTCCTCCTCTTGATTCTGGCCATCAGCATCGCAGCTCTCCTCATCCTCATCTTCCTCCAAGGCGCATTCCTCAATAGGTTCAGCATCACCTTGTGCGCGAGTCTTTTTGATCGAATCTGCTGCGATCTCGGCAATAGCGTATGCGGCGCTCTGCGTGTGCGCACTGAGCGAGATGGGAATGACGGAAGCATCTACGACTCGAAGGTTGGACGTTCCGTAGACACGAAGCTCCTCGGAGACTACTCCGCCGTCTTCCTCTGCTTGCATCGAAGCAGTACCGGTAGGGTGGTAGTTCGTCTGCGTCGTCTCCTGCGCCCACTTCTTGCAATCTTCGTGCGTCTTGTCGGCAAGTGCAGCATCTTGCACAGTCAGACTCTTGAACTGCTCCGTTTGGATCACTTGCGTGAGCACTCGACCAGCAGCGATCGTCAGCTCCATGTCCGTCTCGTGCGCCAGGTATTGATGGTCGATGACGGGAGCTTCAAAAGCGTTGGCCGACTTGATGTGCACGTAGCCTCGCGAAAAGGGCGCTTGAATGGCACCCTCGATGGCAATCTTTCCAGCCGTCATGGTGCCCAGCAGCACCTCGAGTGCGGGCTTTGCGTGACCACTCAAGCCGTCCGACTTCCTCTCGGGTAGCAAATCGTTCAAGAGCAAATCATACTGCTTCTTGTAACCTTTCTTGACCTCGCTGGGCAGCTTGGCCGCATCGAGGTAGGCATCGCTGGCTGTCTTGGCGCGCTTGAGGACCTGTTCGGTATTGTTGCCATAGATCTGCTCGAGAGAAAGGTAGGCTACGGCCGAGTCAACGTAAGAGTTGAGAGCCCTGTCGCCGGCGCTGTAAGCAGGACCAACGAGACCATCCTTTGTTTGCGCCTCGATTCGTCCGCTGAGGTGGTCCTGAAGGTTGCGACCCACACCAGGCAGGTCTTTGACGACGTCGATGTTGTGCTTTTCGAGAAGCTCGGAGCGGCCGATACCAGAACGCTGCAAGATGGCCGGAGTCTGGTAGGCGCCGGCAGACAGAATCACTTCGCGTCTGGCCGTTAGTAGGACCCTTGGCGCGTCAGCGGATGCGGCGAACTCCACGCCGAGCGCACGGCGCAGACCGTCCTCATCCTCATCGTCGTCGATGACGACCTTGGTGACGACTTGGTTGGGAAGAATCTTGATGTTGTCGCGGGTGTTGCAAATGGGGTCAATGTACGCGTTGCGCGAGAAGGAACGGTGACTGTTCTCGTCGATGGTCGAGGCAGCTAGGTAAGCGCCCTGGGTTTCACCGTCGTACGGCGATTTTGCCTGCTTGATGCCCAGGGAAGCGAATGCGGGCACCCACTGGGCGACGGCTTGGTACGATCTCTCGGGGAAACCGACGTGAAGAGGTCCGCTGTGACCGACGGTGTCGTTGTACTTGCTCGTGTACTCTTTGAGTTCCTTGACAGAGTTGCCGACGTACGTTGTGCTCTTCTGGTGAGCGTCGCGGAAAGAGTGCCAGCCCCAGAGCTTGCGCGAGCCTGCGATGCGGCTCCACACTTGATGCTCACGGACAGAGGCTTGAACGTAATACAGTCCGTTGATGGCTGATGAGCCGCCGAGCACCTTTCCGCGAGGAAGAGCTAGATGACGGTCAGCTGCCTGCGCCTGAGCGTCGGTCTGCAGCTTCCAGTCTAGGTCGGTGCCCACAGAAGAGTTGTAGTAAGCACCATTGGGCGTAAGTAGATCGTCTTCGTGGGCAAAGCCAGAGTGTCCAGCTTCGATGACGGCGACCGTTACGTCGTCATCCTCGCTGAGTCTGCCAGCTAAAGTCAGACCTGCATTTCCGCCACCGACGATGATGTAGTCAAAGGGCTCAACATCGTCGCCAGCAACTTCCTCCCACGACTTGGCGATGCACTTTCCAGCAGTGGCGCGACGGTAATGACGATATTGAAGAGCTGCACTGTGGTGACGCGAGCGGCGCGCGTGCTGGGGCGCGTGCTCCAGGGATGCAGCCACGAGCGGCAGTGTGAGTGCAGCGGCGAGGAGGAGAAAAGGAGATGTGAGAAGCATGATTGGATTGAATGGGTTTCCGATAGATAGTCGGCAGGTAGGTATCGAAGCGGTCTACGCTCGCTCGCTACGGGAACGGGAGGGTGAGATGAGTACGTGTCGAGGTGACTGTAGGACCGTTTGATAGCTGACTGTTCGAAGAGGAGAAAGAGTGTGCTGAATGAAGTGAGCGTGCGGCAGTGGTCGGGACGTAGCAGAATCACAAGCTGCTTGTGATGCTGGCTAGAAGCTGTTTGTTGAGGGACAGAGGGGGGTGAAGGGGAAGTGAGAGTGGGAGTGAGTGGGAAGTGGGGGTGGGGGTGGGGGTGAGTGGTAAGTAAGACTCGAGTGACGGAGATGGAGATCGACGTACGAATGCGGGTTGGAGATTTGGGGATCAGCTACGAGCCTTTCGAAGGCGAGTCTGAATGATCGGCGAAGGTGGAAGCGGAATGCAGTGAAAGGGAGGGACGAATGGTGATCAAGTGAAGAATCGCAGCGATGCTCAAGGATGCAGGAGCATTTGCTTGGTATACAGTACGCACGACCGTATCCCAGTCGCACGCTTTGCCTCACGTCGTCCTGAAGCTCGTCAGCAGTCGTGAGTCAAGAGTCACAAGTCACAGTCACAGTCACAGTCACAGTCACAGTGTGAGTGCCAGCCGGCCCCAGCAGTCACGAGGAGTAGTGCCAAGCAGAAAGCAATTCCACACGGCCACG
This sequence comes from Ceraceosorus bombacis, assembly GCA_900000165.1. Lineage (NCBI taxonomy): Eukaryota > Fungi > Basidiomycota > Exobasidiomycetes > Ceraceosorales > Ceraceosoraceae > Ceraceosorus > Ceraceosorus bombacis. The sequence goes on from CCYA01000243.1 coordinate 466,883, forward strand.
ATCGGTATGTCGGGCTGAGAGCAGCAGAAGACCCGGGCCGCGCTGCGCTGCTGCTGGTGGGTGGCCCTTCTCTGACGATCTGCAGCATGGCCGTAGCCAAGAAGCTGGAACTCCTCGGATGCGTTCGATGATGCTCCTCTGCAACATGATGAACATGAACCCGCGGCAACGCTTGCAGAGACGAGACCAGCCGAGCCGAGCCCATGACTTCATTGGCTTGAATGTCTGCTGATGTGCATAGATGTGCCTGACCACCGCGCTGTGATGCCAATCAACGACGCGGTGCGCAGTTCAAGAGTTGCTATCGGCACGATAAGTCACGATTAGCCAGCAGCGCTGTGTGAGTCTGTGGCTCAGACTGCAGCCAGTAGTCACGAGTAGTCTTGCCCAGCAGCAGCATATATGCACTCGTAGCCTCACTCAACGCAACATTTGGCCTCGGACAAGACAGGTCATCGTCATCGTCATCGTCATCGTCATCGTCGCATAAGCGCAACTCTTGAGTTTTGAGTCGTGAGTGTCACCGCTGAGGGCCGCGCGGCGCGCCTTGCACTTGCACTTGATGCAGCCCCACAAGCCACCTAGCTGAAACGCGGGGGCGGATGTGCTGGTGAGGCGCGCAGGCGGGAAGAAAGGAGTTGTGATCGAGTGCATGGGCGTCGCGAGTGCAGCATGTGAGTGTGCGCGATCCAATCGTGAAATCGGGCGCTAATCGAGCGTCGTGAAGCTCATCTTGTTGCATATATGTCTGCTGTGCCTCACTCTTTCTGCTGACTGGCTAAAAGACATTCGTATCCAAACTCCGAGGTCAAGTTGCGTCGAAGCCTTGCCGCACTTCGGTCACAAGCCATGCATCCAGAGGGCGCTCTGCTGCTCTAGCAATGAGCTGATTGTAGCTAGGATGTTTCCCAATGATTGTGAGCATATAGCAAGGAAGCATGCGGCAGGTGAAGCAGGTGTGGGCGCCAAGGAAGTTCGACCACAAATAATCGATGCTGCTGCTGCTAAACGCGCCGTCGAGCCGAAATACTGCAGAAGCGTGCTTGCGCTTCTTGGCAAGCACGTCCTCGGCACCTGACCACATACATGCACACGCGGTCTAACGCGTACACTGAGCAGCACCCAGCTCTGGAGCATGCATGGGGGGAGGGCTCTTCATGCATGCAGGTGTGCATATCTAGGCAACCACTCAACCCGTCTTCGGCGTCACGCCTTGCTCACCCCGGGACATCCGCGCGAGATCAAGGCTGACTGCAGAGCAGAGAGGCCTTCACATAGCAACTGCTGTGACTACCGTGAGGACCGCGCGCACACGGAGCTACGATCTAACAGAGTGGGCCGGCCGCGTCCCTCGCTGATAGTATTGACAGCACTTGCCCAGGAATGGTCACCACGAACAACAGCCATCAGCAGCTGACAAGGCTGCTCCAATGGCTAAAAATCCCATTTGTACATGTGACCGACTACACACTCGAGAGGTGCGCGAATCAACTCAAGAAAGCGGGGGTTCATCCAAAGCATTAGCAGCGTGTGTGCAGACAGGGGCCAGACGTCACGCTTCGTCAAAGCGAGCGGTGCAGCAAGCCAAGGCTGATCTGCTGGCATGCCGAGGCGCGGCTCGAGCGCAGCCAAAATCTAGTTCCTCTTCAGTAATGTGAATGTCACTCTGATGAGATGAGTTGACCTGCGCTACGCTGCTGCTACTTTGACTCGAAGTACGCATCGCATCGTGTTCACGTGATTGACACGCGCCGAGTGCGACTTCTTGAGAAGAAGCCTGCATGCGAGCCAAGACCTCTACAGAAGAAGTCAAATGCAAGCAATCGCGTGACTGGCATTGATTGACATTTGGCTCAAGGGCACGAGGACACGGCATTTGGAAGCCACCAATTTGCGACTGACATTCGATGTAGGTCGCGGAAGCTCCGTGGACGTGCGCTAAGGGTCCACACAAAGCCGCTGATCAACATGGATATGTGCATTGCCTCGTAACATCATCTTTGCAAACAGCCAAATGGTTAGCTTGGTATCGTGGGAGAAGAAATGCAGGGTCAAAGCACTGCTACACGTCGAGAGGCAAGCATTCCTCTTCGCGGCCTGTGGATAGGGCCAAACAGCTCTCCGCTCTTGCTTGCCTGCAACACCAGCGCGGTCGTAGGGAAAGCTCGCCGCGGCCGCTTTAAAGACTGATGTGACATCCGCTGCCCTTCCCTCCCGTTTGCGTGCCATCACTGCGATCATTGTGGATGTCCGTAAATAGACAGCCGCTACAGACCTCCCTAGCTACCAGCATCGTAGCCAGAGTGAAGGAGAAGGAGAATGAAGGGCTCCGCGAAAATGAGACCCACAAGTCTGCAAAGCGAGCAATTGCACAGTCAAGCCTGCCTTGTGCAGAGCTCGACAAGGTGAAGAGGCTCGGTAGAGAGAGAGGTCTTGAAGAGCTCCGACGTGTTTCTACCTACTAGGTCCATTCCTTCGAGGCCGCTCGAAGATCAGCTAAATACTTTTTGAGGCGTTCAGTACGCTGACGTGGGCAGGACGCAGGTCCAGTGAGCGAGCGAAGCGGACTACGGCTGGACAGAGTTCAGTCACTCACCTGTGCTTCTTCCTTGACCTTTCTCTCTTCCTTGTCAAGTCGATCCACCTCGCGTTTCGTCTCGAGCAGCTCCGTTCGTTGGTCAAAGACCTCCTTTCGCAAAATTCTTTTGCGTCTCCGTGCGGTGCTCAATTGTCTGAGAAGCGTACTTCTTTCCATCGCGCGCTCCGAGAGCGTCGCAAAGAGCGTTCTGGCCGATCTGCGTATCGTCTTCAGTGCTTTGGCAATCGGCGCTTGCGGCTGAGCATCTCTGCAAACGCCCACGCCACGAAGCTGGGCAACGTCAGGCTGGCGATGCATTTGACATGTCGTCCACAGGGCTGTACTCACGTGGCATCACGCAAATGTCGTTCCACAATTGACCACAGCACATCTACGTCCGTGGGCGCGCTACCACCCTTACTCTTGCTGCTGCCAAGGGCCAATCTGACGACGCTTCGTAGCTTCTTCTTCATTGCTCTTCGCTCTGCAGCCGTCGGCTCTGATCGATTTGAGCTCGCACCCGCCAGCTGCCCACGCGCCGAAGCCAATGTGAGGTCTGCAGCAGTCAAAGACGCGTCTAAATCCTCTGCTTCGAGCTCTTTACGCGATGGCGCACGAGACTTGCTAGACTTTGGAGGTCTTCCTTTTGCCCTGCCACCCTTTGTTTCGGCCTTTCTGGCTGCAGTTCCTTTTGCACGAGCAGCGGAACGCGTCGAAGCTTTCGAGAAGGACAGCTGAGACTGCACCTTTCTGACTGTGCCTGGACTGGCTTGTCTTTTGCGTTTGCGCGCCTCCATCACTCGAGCGGCAGCGCTGACTCCTGGCGAGTCTACATGCGCATCCAGCTCCGGCGATGCAATATAGGGCATCTGGTCGTCCGCCGTAAAACTAGCTGTCTCCGGTCCGCCAAGAAGGTCATCCTCGTCCGAGGGGACGCTTGCTTCGTCGTCTTCTCTCGAGCGAGAGCTCGCCGTAGAGCTGGAGACGCGAGCTCTGAAAGGTGTGCTCGTTGTCGGTGCTCGGGCATTCGATTGCGAAGCAGAAGCTGCCAGGCCTTGATTTCTACCCTTGAGGGCAGATTGAATGAAGTTGACGCTGCTTCGTCTCGAGGCGCCAGCAGTACGATCTGCTCCTTCGATGGTGCGCCTAGTGCCGTGAACTTCTCCATCTCCCATGCTCTGCTCTGCTGCGCCAACAAGCGCTACACTTGGCCTCGCCGTTGCGGCCTTCTCCCTGCCACCCCTCATCGCACTCCTGAGTGGAGCTTGCGGTGCATCTGCATCGGCTCGCCGAGGTGTTTGCACAGCGTCTCGGGCGCTCGAAGAAGAAGAGGCCTTCTGGGCTGTGCTGGATCTTGCTGCCGTAGCTGCCCTTGTGCTTGCGCGTGGTCCTTTCGAGAAAGTGAAGGGTCGTTGCTCGACGCGTTGTGTGCTGTCCGAAGGGACCGAGGTAGTCAGAAGGGTTCGCAACCTGCTCAGAAAAGCCACACTCACCCTGCTCCCCTCATGCGCTCCTGTCGCCGTTCCTGGAAGCGATGGGCCGCGGAGCCGGAAGGCCCAGCGTGCTGCGACATCTTGATAGCGATCACAGTGCCGACGGGATGATCGAGATGGTAGTGTAGTTGGACGATCGAGATCAAGAGCGCCTTTTATAGTCCTGAAGGCCCCTCCCTACCTCCCTCACGACACGGAATGAGGGTTAGGTGGCGACGTAGCAGGTAAAGCAGGACTGGCTGAAAGCGAACGATGGTGGCATGTTACATTGCCATCGAGCTCGTCCGATTGGGCCAACCTGTGGGGGTGAAGTCCTCGACGTTCACGTACCGTAACACGCGGCGATGAGAAAAGAAGCTCGATTGAGTCGAGCATTGCGCTTTGTGATGCAGTAGCAAACACCGCGTGTGCACAGTACGACACCGCGCGAGCCAGACGCGTGCTTTGGCGCGACGCGTTCCCCGCTACCGCGCAGAAGGTGCGGAGAGCAGCTGTAGGCCAAGTTCAAAGCCTGATCGCTCTTCCTGGACCCACCCACGTGCGTCTGGTCGGTCAAAAAGGGTCACGTGTTTATTTTCCGCCGGCAGATTTCTTGGAGGGCTCACCTCACCGCATCATGCGAAACCAGGATACCTGAATGCCTTACCGTTATCGTTAAGGCGAAGCGTTGCAGAGGAGATTCTGTCCACCCAACCGCGAGGACGTGAAGCCTGTTCTGCTTGCTTTGAAGACGCAACAAATCATCAGCAAGGCCACTGAAGAGCCGACTGGGAGAAGTAAGGAAGCGTGCAAGTCAGTCTACCTGTCACCACTCAAAACAGGACAACGCACGACGTGTCAAATATGTCGTTCCGTGGTGGAGGCAGAGGTTTTGGTGGAGGAGATCGAGGAGGACGTGGAGGCGGATTCGGAGGTAGAGGGGGAGCAAGAGGAGGCTTTGGGGGAGGGAGAGGAGGCTTTGGGGGCGGAGGCGGAGGGAGGGGAGGCTACAATGCAGGCCCGCCGGACACTGTGCAAGAAATGGGAAGCTTCGTTCATGCCGTCGAAGGCGAGATGCTGTGCACTTCGACAGATGCCAAGCATGTGCCTTACTTCAATGCGCCAATCTAGTGAGTCTGTTTTCAATCGTCTTCTGCGGCAGGTACGCAGGCGCATGCGCCCTGTCACACGCCGATACTGACTTGTTCCGTACGTCGCGCTCCTCAAGCTTGGCGAACAAATCCCAAATCGGCAAAGTGGACGAGATTCTTGGACCGATCAATGACGTTTTCTTCACAGTCAAGATGGACGCCGGCATGGTAGCGACCAGTTTTAAAGCGGATGATAAAGTCTTTATCGGTGGTGACAAGCTTCTGCCCATCGAAAGATTCTTGCCCAAGCCAAAGGCGCCTAAGGGTGAGTATGGTGCTGGACACGCATGCGATCTGCATTCAGTCCATCATTTCCGTCAAATCCTTGATGTGAGGATAGAGAGTGGAGAATCACCGCTGACACTATCTCGCTGTTTCGCTGTTTCGCGCGCACAGGAGCCAAAAGAGGAGGTGCCAGAGGCAAGCCAGCTTCTCGCGGAGCTCCGCGGGGTGGAAGAGGCTTTGGAGGTGGAAGGGGCGCACCTCGCGGACGGGGAGGATTTGGGGGTGATCGGGGAGGCAGAGGCGGAGGCGGCTTTGGCAGAGGTGCTCCGAGGGGAAGAGGTGGGTTTGGCGGAGGAGCAGGTGGTAGAGGAGGTTTCAGAGGCGGTAGAGGAGGTTATTGAGCGCGGCATCTTGTGTAGTCTGCGCCCGGATGTGCCCATCTCTGGTCCGATCATTCATGCTACAGTAGCTTTCTCGTTCACCGGTGTGAAGCGTCGCGTCCTGCGTGTCCGAACGTATGCTCATCAGGCTAACAATGACAGGCGAAGTCGGACCGCGCATTGAGTCTGACTCAGCGAGGCGCCCTCTTCGCTGAGTACAGCCCAGTCTAGCTCAGTCTAAAGCGTACCTGACGGCTCGCATTTCACATACTAAAAGTGCTCATACATTGCACGTATTCTTGCGCCTTCGATAAGCTACGTCGATCATGTATAATTTCCCGATCCCTGCTCAAGACAGGAGCCGCCGAGCGCAGCGAGGCGTAGGACTTTTCGTCGCGATGCAGAGGAGATTCATCGACGCTTCCTAGATACCGAGCTGCTCTCCACTTCCTTTGGGTCTGCAGGGGCAGAGCGCTTGGTTCTCGCGCTCGACGTCGATGACGTATTCGTTGTGGCAGTCTTCTCGTCAGTGGTCGCGCGGCCAGCTCGTCTAGCAGCTCTGGCCTCGCTCCTAGCACCTTCTCTTGACTCCTTGCTCTCCCTTTCCTTTCCCCTGTCCCTCTCTCGCTCGCGTTCGCGATCTACTTCAGAGCCGCGAGAGCTTCTCTCCCGCTCTCGATGGTCGTTCCTATCCCTTCTGCTGCGAGCACCGCTTCCACTGCCGCTTCCCTCCTCGTCAATGCTGACAGCAACCGAAGAGTGTCTGGACCGCTCTCTCTCCCGCTCACGTTCACGCTCCCTCTCTCTGTCTGTGTAGCCACCCCGCGCGTGCGAATCTCGATCCTTAGAAGGAGGAGGTCCGTCGAAATCAGCATCGTGGTGGGAGCTTGAGTCGTGCCCACTCCTACGCGCCGATCGCCGCGAGTTCCTGCCCGATACGCTGTCCTGATCGTCGTCTCGTTCTCTAGAGTATCTTGACTCTTCCTCGCGGCCCCTGCCTCTCCGATCCGCGCGCGGTCTTTCCTCTCGAGTATTGTTGCTGCCTCTAGCCTCCCGACTTGTCGAGCTCCCTCGAGCCTCTGATGGGCTCAAGCTCCTTTCTGGGCGAGCTGAACCTCCACCACCGCCACCTCCGTAGTCCAGATTCTCAGCATCTCCTGCTCCAGAATCTCGGTCATTGTACCTCCGTCCTGGGTTGCGCGGCCCAGTGGGAATGGGCACATTGGACTTCAAGCCAGGATTGGAGGGGCCGGTTGGTATGTGAGGCACGCCGCTTGCTGCCGAGCCTCTGGCGCTTCCACCTCTCGCTGCTCGGCCGCCCTGATTCGGAAAGCAAGCAGCAGCGAGCTGTATCAGCACGTGATGCAAGCGGCGCGCAATCCCACATGCGCGTGAGAGCATGGATACCAACTCACTCTCTTCGCATCGCCTCGGGGCCCATCCGATTCGGCTGTGGCATCAGCAGCCCCTGTTCCATTTGTCTTGCGTTCTGCTAGATATCAAGGCGCGAAGGTGTGAGTCCGCGAGCCACGATTAGAATATGGTGCTTTGACATCAGAGCGCACGCGACTCACCCCCATTCTCGTTGCTACCGGACGGCGCGCCCTCCGCCCTCGGACCGGGAGTCATATTACTTGATCCATTCTGATCGTGCTGCAACGCCTGTGCCTGTGCAGCGCGGACCGCAGCGGGCGCGTTGGGAGCTCCAGGCGGGGGTGTGGCAGTGGCGCCCTCGACAGGCGCACTGGAAGGAATTCGGCCTCTCGCTCCCGCAGGGCCGGATGGCATCCCAGCTTGCTGGCCCGGTTCAGCAGGACCGGTTGGAGTGAACTGGTGGGGCGGCTGTTGGCCAGGATGACCTGGATATTGGTGCATCTGTTGTTGCTGAAGTTGTCCTCCTTGAGATTGATACCCCTGTTGCTGAGGGCCAGAAGGCGGCAACGTTGGAGGTGGTGGAGGTGGCGCAGGTGCTGCCAAGCCTATGCCCATGAAAAGCGCGATCTGCTCTAGGGTCATGCCTGGCATCATTGGTTGCATGCTTTGCAACTGTTGCACCTGCATGGGACTCAGCTTCGCCAATGCACTGTCCGGATCGCGTTCCTTGGCTGGCTCGGGGGACTGTGTTTCGCAATAAGCCAAAATTTTGAAAGGCAGCGGTTAGGCGACAGCAGCGGGCAGGCCCTTCAACGATCGTTTACTCACCTCTCTCTCGAATCGCTCTCTCATCTCTGTCCTGCCACGTTTGATATCTGTGTACCTATTCCACGTCTCCTCATCAAAGCCAAAATTGAACCAGTCGCTCAAATCAGCTCCCGCTTTCCTCCAAGGCTTCTCCGAGAAGGTGGTGGGATCTACATCGTAGATGCTAGTCCCGGCAACTGTTCCTGCAACAGCGCCATCGGGCCCATTCTCGTCATTTGCAGCGTCGCCATTCGCCACTGACAGGGGCACAGTGAGCGATGCTGGGTCAGGCGAAAGGTGCAGAGGCGGCGCTGTAGGCGGCGCTGATACGGCAGGGAGCTCAGGAGCTGGTAGAGGTCCTGCGGTTGGACGGCTTTGCTGAAAGGGTCCCAAGGGATTGGGCTGGAGCGTCGCGCTCGCGCTGCTCTTTGGTGGCTGTTCTTGCGCCTGGCCTTGGGGTGCAGCTGAGAGGGCAGATGTCGGTGTAGCTCTAGCGCCTGAGGCTGTGTTGAGAGTCCCAATCGCTGTAGCCGCGCCGGCTCGGGAAGGTAGGGAGCCGCGCTGCACAGGCTCGTACTCCGTTGTCATGGTCGATGCTGCGGGTCCTGTATGCCAAAGCAGCAGCGAGCATAGGATGATACGTCGTCGGATGAGATGAATACACGTCTTTCCGAACAGTTGGCCTCTACTCTCACTTACCTCTCGGAGCATCTGGGCGAGCTTGAGCTGGAACGGCTGCAGGCTTGACATAGGGCTGGGCGGGAGGTCGAGCAGGGGCTTGACTGGCGTCCAGTACGACTTCCAGATCCTGTACAAATAGCATAGGTGGACAAGGAAGGCGCACAGTCAGCGGGAACTGTACGGACGCCCTGCATGCCGTGAGGTACAACTCACGTCATCGCTATCCTCTTCCTCGTCGTCATCCTCCTCCTCCTCATCTTCCCCCTCCTGTTCCTCGGTGCCGCCCTCCATGTTCACATCCTCGGGGCCCGCAGCGGTGTCGGAACTTTGTTGCACGGCAGTCTGCTTAGTGTCCTGGCTTGTGCTCGATGCGGCAGCGGCGGGGGGACCATCACCATCTCCGTACAGGAAAGCGTCGTCGTCGTCTCCGTCCATGGCGGTTGGACTTTTGCGTAGTTGGAGGTCTGCGGGTGCTTCCAGACACACAGTCGGACCCTGCTTATCTTCTGCCTACAGTCCGCCTTGCGCCGCGTTGAAGATCGAATGGGAAGATGAAGAAGCTGAAGGCAGCTCGTCTCACGTCTTGTCCGAGAGCAAGAGGGATTTCGTGCCTCAAGGAGCCGACACTTTGCGCTCCTCAAAGTCGTGAGTACTCGCTCGATCCAGACGTTTGACCTCGACTTCGGTGTCGTTCGTGTCAGAGCGCGGGCGCGAGGCAAACGAGACACACACGTGACTTGGCAACAGACGCGCACATGTCATGCCGTTCTCGGCCGCTTGCGCGCGGCAAGGCCAACCAAACGCCGGCATGCGCGCGCACGCAGATTCTTGATTGTCATGATGTGACCGATCGACATCCCCTGCTGCACGCACAGCAGCTACTTTGACTTGACTGTATTCAAATTGGCATCCTTGTCATTTCACATCCTGAATCGTGATCTCTGCTCTGCGACTCTGCAATTTGAATCAGACCAGACCGGATGATCGCATGGGCATCAAACCACAAACATGATCAATGCACGCGTGATTTTGCATTCACATTCAGGCAAGCAATGACTGACGATCGCCAACTTGGCCTCGCCGCTACGCTAACAACACCAACGCGACCATTGTGAGGAAAGCAAGCAAGCAAGCATGCACCAAAGCGCTCAACCGTCGCGGATATGCGCGCGTCGAGCTCAACGGTCAGCCCGCAGTACGAAGCGTCACTCACACACTTTTGCAAATGTGGGAAACAGCGCAGAAGGTATGGAGAAGGCGCAACGCAACGGTTTCAATCCAGCACTCAAGACTTGCTCGTGCATGGTGTTTGTATCCAATGGATGGCGCTTACTACAGCAATGACGCTCGCCGCAGAACAAAGCCTGGCTGCTCCAAGCTCCCCTTTGCTCACAGCCCTTCGTGCGCACCATCATCCTCCCTCCCCCGACAGTAACAGCAAAAGCACCGTCAAGCTGAGAAAAGCTTAAATGGTCTCGCTAAATAAGCTCGCCGTACTTCGACGCACCCATTGAAGACGCGGTCCGCAGTGCATCAGCCCACCCTTGCCTTGCCTCCTGCTAGACTTTCCAGCCTTCACTGACCCCTGCCAAGCTCACCACCTCCACCCTTGCCTCTGATCCCTCCTACGCCTGCCGCAATCCGGCCTCAGCATGAAGCTCATCCAGTATCGCCCATGCGTGTCGACATGCTGGCTGATGCTCATCGCTGGCCACGTAGTCCAGGGCCAGTCAGCACTGCTTCCCCCTGCTCAAGCCATCAGCTCCTCCACGCCAGCGTTCGCCGCTGCCCCTTCAGCCCTACCCACTCTCCTCGCAGCCCCCGGCAGCAGCGGTATAGGCCCCTCACCGGTCGCTACCGACGCTTTATCGGTGCCTCAACCTTCTAGCCAGGCGCCCACGGTGTGCGACCCGCGCAAATCAGTCCTGGATCCCCTCACTCATCGTTTCCGCTCCGACTGCGGAGCTCAAATGTGGTGCGACCCCGGCAGATCGTCTAATGCACCTGCGCCGCCACTTCAAAGTGCAAGCGTAGCGAAAAGACTCGCTGATGACCCTGAATCGATCGAGATTGCCAACGCAGATCGGGAACAAGTGGACATACCACCGCCTCTCTTGCTTGCTCGCGAAATGTTGCTGCCGAGCAACAAGACCGCGAAACAGACATCGACATCGATGATCTCCAAAAATTCGCGATCTGTGCTGCTGTATGATCGAGGCGAAGCAAATCCCAGCTCGTCTTCGAGCACCGTCGCCTTGCCAAGCAAGAGCGCCAGCGACACCACCTCTTTGTTGCCATCCGCTGTGATTTCCACAGCTGGACGAGCCGGAAATCCAGCGACTGGCACGTGCAGACCAAAGGGATGCCGGAAAGATGAATTCCCGTTCGGCTACAAGGGCATTCCTACAGAACTCTTGCCTCCGCTTTGCGGACCCGGAAGCGTGAGCAAAGCACAGCGCGAATCTCCGCTGGTCCAGGTGTGGGTCTCGACTCACAATTCGATTGCCTTTCGCTATCTCCTTGGCCCAGTACTGTCCCGACGAAGAGTCAGCTTGCCAGCGTCTGATATCAGTCGGCGGTGACTGCGAACTGAATCGGGACGGTGAGTGAGATGAGCCACGCGAGAGCTTTGCGCGCGACGAGCTGACCATTTCTGCTCCCACTCTCATCACAAGACTCATGCATGTCGCCTTCCGGTGGGCTGAGCTCGGCACCGGCCGTCAAAAGGCAGTCTGGACTGCTTCTTCCAGGCGCCTCTTCATCCAGCACTGTCAAGGCAATTTGCCTGGCTGGCAGGTGCACCTTGGCCAGTGTGCAACTAGGCCAGGGCTGCGTGCTCGACCATACGCAGTATCTCGGGTATGACATGAATGGCAAAGAAGTAGGAGAGACGGTCTCGTGAGTGGGCGAGGGGAGATTCTGGCCCTTAATCGAATCCGACTTGCGAAATACGTCTGAACGCCACGCTTACCCCGGTACTCGTGTGCCCACCGCGTAAGACGCGATGATTGCCATGAAGGGCTGTATTGCGATTCTACAAGCAGCACATGTATGGCAGAAAAGCCTTATGGTGAGGGTTGCGGTTCTGACAGAGAGTGCATCGAAGTGAGTGAGAGGCGACTGGGCCGCAACGACACGAGAAGGTGCGCGCTGATGCATGATCAATCTCAATGCCACACTCAATGATAAACGCCAGTACAATTGCAACTCGCAACATCTTTGCGACTTGCCGCCAGAGGCTCCACATCGACTTCCGAGCTGGGCTTTCGGCCTGGTGGGGCTGGGTATCTTTGCCTGTGCGTATAGTCGGAGCGGTGTCACCGAAAAGCCCTTTGGGCAGCTCTGATTGATGAAACTTCGCATCTCCTCAAAAGTCCTCGCCATGACCGTCACGCTGCTCTACCGCACGCACACTGCGCACAGGGTCGCAAGAGCAGACGAGATTGATCGTTATTTCAGCGAACAGTGGACATACAGGCAGTCGATCTTGGCCATGCACGCCGCTTTCGTAGCCAGCGGAGTTGCGGCATCGGAGCTGCTGACAGGCAGCAACCTGCTGTCTGCGGCTCAAGATGGTCATTCAGCCGCGGCAAGACTCGACGGCACTCTGAATGATGAATCGAGCGAGCAAAAAGGGCGCGCTCAAGATCAGACGCGCGTCGATGTCGCTTCCGCCGCAAATCCTTCGAGACGCATGTTTGCCAAAGAGGAAGATGACGCTCGAGACGCGACTTCTCAAACACCGCAAGTCGTCATCAGGCGCAAGCCTGCTCCAGCAGTCTAAGGGCTTCACAGCATACATGACCCTCACAGACCGTGTGGCCGCCGCACCCGTCTCGTGTCCGTCGTGCTGGAAATTCCGACAAAATCTTCTAAACCGTAGAAGAATGAGGTGTTTGACTTACACTTGCGGCTCTTCAGCTCATGCTGCAATATGCGTATCAGATTGAGACTTGCACTTGTGCGATTATGCGATATTGACAAAAGAGTGGGTGTGGTGGTGCTCGGGTAATGGTGGGAGATGTACCTCTTGAGAGCGAGGACAGAAAGGAGAGGCGAGGACTGTGACGATGAAGAACGACTTTCGACCCATGTCAAGAGACCAGGACGAAATCGAAGGATGACCATGGGATGGGTTGAGAGCAAGGAATCAATGGAAGATGAAATTGAAAGAAGAGAGAGTATCTCGGCACTAGAGTAAGGGTATTGTTGAGGAAAACTAATGATAGTTGTACGGGTAGAAGCAGATGAATCGAAGATCAAGCGCTGGGCCAATAGCAGTCGCAATCGCGATCTAGCACGAGATTGGAGATCACCTGGCGTATGCTCCGCTCTCTTTCTCGTTGAGTACTTCGAGCGGATATGTATCCTTTTCCTTGCTATGTGACCGCGACTGGGCTGGCTGCGAGTGATCATGGGCTTGCTGACCCTGAGCGCTATGATTTAGAGACGAGACGGAAGGTGCGGCCGATAATTGCCCAGTGCTTCCCTTGTAAGCTCTCGCATACTCGGCAGCTCGGCTTGGACCTCGCGATGATCCTCCTGCTCCATTTGGCCCCGCATGTCCCTTCTCGGCCCAAACATGAGCGCCGCTATCCGCGGAGGCAGGCAATCTGCTATCGTGGGATTGTTGAGCACCTGCATGGCCTGAGCCGATGTCGGGCGAGCCGAGCGCAGGCGCGCCGGTGCCGCCCGCTCTCGAAGGGCCAGCGTTCTGTCCACCTGTCTCCGCCAAAGGTTGATCTGCAAGCGTATATGCCATGCTAGATGTCTGAGACGAGCTGGCAGCGTCGGTATCCCGATCCCGGTTTCGCCTGACTCGGAAGTAAGATTTGCGCGTTTGTTTGAGGTGGTCGAACGGCACAAAGCTGCATGACAATGCGACGCCACGTGAGTCACTAGCTAGCTTTTCACACCAAATTGTCAGCACTTACTGCTCTTCCATTTGTCGCAACTCAGGCGTAAGTGAGCTGAGCTCTCGCTTTTCGTCTCGCTTCTTAGCCTTGAGCGGATTATCTTCCAGCAACAGTTCCTCGAGTTCGTGCGTGGCATCGAAATTGGCCCGTTTGCTCTGAAAACGAAGAGCAAGTCTGCGATTCAGCCAAGTCAATCGGCGATCGGTGCGGCTCGACCATCACTTACATCTGGCTCAAAGGGTGGTGTAGCTTCCTTGGTCTCTAGAGCATCCCAATCCACGCTAGCAAACCAGGGGTGCTGCTTAAAGTCCTCTATGCCGTTCCGACAGCCCATGCGTTTCTTGACGTCCCGCTCCAGCAGACCACGTATGCATGTGATGCACTCCCTGCTCACGATGTTCTCGACATTTTCAGGAAAGGAACACCTGTCGTGCAATATTGAGTGCGTCAATGCGCTGTTGGTCTTGCCCCTAAATGGCCGCCTTCCAAACAGCAGCTCGTATGCCATGACGCCCAAGCTCCACCAGTCCACAGTGCTTAAATAGCCGCGCTTGGCTAGCACTTCTGGTGCCATGTATGCCATACTACCGGCAACCGAGGTCAGCGGCCTCCTGTGAGAGAAGTGGACTGCGATGTTGAAATCTGTCAAGTGGGCATGACCTTTCTCATCCAGCAACACGTTGTCCGGTTTTAAATCTCGATGCACGATCTGCAGCCGGTGAAGGTAATCGAGGCCTAATGCGAGTTCAGCAACGTAGAACCGCACCACCTCCTCTTTCATGTTGCCCGATCTATCCAAGTGAAAGCGCAGGTCACCGCCGAGCATCAGATCGAGAACCATGAACAGATTCTCGTCGTCTTGGAAGGCGTACTATGTCGGAGCCACAGAAATGTCAGGCGCTCTGCTGCCGTCCAGGATAGCGTCGACGATGAGAACTCACCCGCAAGTTGCAGATGAAAGGGCTCTCTATCTCCTCTAGTAACCTCCTCTCCTGTATGATGTTTGAGACTGCTCGCATCTTGACACATTTGGCCTTGTTGATATACTTGAGCGCGTACAAGTTCTGGAGAAAGAGACGGGTCGTTCAGTCAAGTACAGATGGGCGTAAGACGAGATAAAGATAGACTTGCTCTGCCCACAAAGATCCCACACACTCCCGCATCGTCTACCACTACGCACCTTTGTCTGCTTGTGCTGAACCACTCGCACCTTTCCGAACGCACCCTTGCCCACCGCCCTGAGCAAGTAGAAGTGGTACAAGTCCACCGGCCCGTCGAAGTCGATCACCTGTGATGAAGCAGTGGAGCAAGCTCTGGTCAGAAGCTGCAAGCATATCTTCCGATCGCGGGCCTTTCGCCATTGCTTGTCTGAGCAGACCCGCAGGCTTCGCTGGCCAACTCACCTCCGCCTTACAGCATGAGCATATGGCGCCCATCTTGCAGCGCTGACGTGTCCTCAAGCCAAGCTCCAAACGCCAATTGCAGTCACTTGGTGAAGGTGATAGTCAGGATCAAGTCGGGCGTCAAAAAGCAGCAGTCTCGGGATCCTGCGCTCGGCTACCGATGGCGGACAGGCGTGAGTTCGGCGCACGATGAATCGGTAGCTCGTCGAAGGGTGTTTGGCCTGAATATTTGATGTGATGTGAGTTCAAGTTGCTTGAGCAGCCGTTGCTAACAATGTAGGGCCGTTGTAAGGGCAGACCAGAGGCGCAGGGCAGGGGTCCCAGTGCAACGAGGACTTGGAAGAGGCACGTGTACGCTTCTCTTTGCCGCTCGTTTGAGATTTCCGGGTTGAAGACAAATTGAAAACCGAAAGACCTCGCTGCTGACTCGTCGAGACCGGAAGTCCGACCGTGTCGTGTCAGACACACCCAAAGTCGACGTGGGCAGCCCCTTGAGTATGCTTGTAGAGGAGCAATGACGAGCACGCGGTAGCGATCTGCGCGATGCGTGCGCTTGCGCGAGTTGAGGTTGGCGATGTGAGCAGCTGTATAGGCAATTAACACGATTCGCACATCAACGACGATCGCAACGGCGGTTCTTGGTCAAAGGCGTCGGTCGGCGTCTACAGAGGCGGATGGCGTTGGCTCTCAAATGGAGGGTGACGCAGGCGTTCGGAAGGTGCTAAAGTCCCGAGCTGTCTGCAGGTACAGAGAAAGCGTTGTTCTTGGTTCGGAGGATAGTTGGGCGCTCGAAGGTAGGAAGGCGGGCGCGGGAGGTAGTAGGAAGGAACGATCAGAGCTGGATGGCGATGCTGGTGCTGTGAGTTGGCAACAGCGGCAGCAGCAGTCGTAGTTGCACGAATGACGGCTAATGATCGGTCACGAAAGGTGAAGGCTGATGATGGGATGGGCTTCGCTCACTCGTGACTCCAGTCAGACTCGAGGTTCACTGCGCTCGCGACTAGCCTGCCAAGTCCACAAAGGTGGTTCACACGCGCTGCTGCTGTGGGTATGATGTTTAGAGAGGATGCGGCGGTGATGCATGCACGCGCCAGCCAGGTAGACAGCCAGAGCAGCAGCAGCAGCAGCAGAAGCCATGCAGACAGCCAAGTGGTTGAGCGGGACAACATAGAGACGGATCTCTCTGCGTGATGTACTCACACTCACTGACTGTATGTGCTGGATACGAATGCTTCGATGCCGCCGTTGCCGTCGCTGCTTAGGCGTGCGCAGACTTGCTCTCTCAATTGCGCCGCACTCCGGCACCTTAGAAGACGCTGCCTGCTGTGCATGCAGCAGCAGTCAGAGAACCTAGACTGACTTGCTGCATGCGTGCATCCATACATGCCTGCTTGCCTCCGTTGTCAACAATCTTGAATGGTCACTCACCCAGTGCGCTTTGACGCCAGTCCAGTTTGAGTAGAGTCTTGCCTTTGAAGCCGCGCGGTCTTCTTCAGAT
>CCYA01000243.1:495935-506835 GCA_900000165.1 Ceraceosorus bombacis
GGAATTCGCTGTCGAGTCAAGCGATCGCACGTCCTGGTGCTGACAGAAACCATCAGGTCGGTCATCAGACTCAGACTGCACGTCAAGTCGCGGATCTCATGCAAGCGAGAGACCTGCTCTGGAACCGCATAGGCGCCGGGAGGGCGCTGTGATATACTGCACGCGCCCGGCATCAACGACTCGGCGCATCAGACGCTCGGTGCCGCATGACGGGGGTCTCAGACAGAAGGGCCCGCTGCTTCTCAAGGAAGCCCGCGCGCAACAGAGTCCACACACTGACTGGCAGGTGGAAACGTCGCAAGCGCTTTGAAATTGAGGCAGATTCGCGCGCAGCAGGCATGTCACCACGCTTCTCACCCGGCTTTAGGAACGCCCGAAAGATTTTAGCGTGGGCAGATGGCTTCCATTAATTCGCGAGTGCGCGCCACTTGCTCGCAAAAAAGCTTACAGTGCTTCCCGCGCCAGCGTCAAGGGTTCAAGAGAAGGTCGCTGCTTGGTGAGCGCCTTACTAGACGATCCTCATGACAAATTTTAGCTCCCCAGAGTCGCACATGCTGCTTGTTTACGTCCCTCGAGCATAGAAATGCGTGCGACTACTATGGAATGCCCGCAAAGACGTGCTTAGCAGAGTGGGGTGCATGCATACTCGGGACGCTACTAGTGCTCCTACTCACAGCCACACCATCGTCGAGATCGTTGGCGGCAGGTCTTGCCAGTGATGGTTTGCTACGGTAAGGTGCGTCTAGAGCCCAGGCGGCAAGGCTATGCCGACCATCGACGCGCGATGCTAGGGTTCTGGCCATGATTCCGTATTGCAGCGGGAAGTGGTGTGCGGTGCAAATCACCGAGACTGCTCTCAGGTGGGGCATGGGCATCGGAGCTACTTCGGACTAGACCTCCTCGTTGCCGAATCCTCGGTGATTCGTACTCCGGTGAGGAGAGCTCTCAGCATAGATGGGCTGTTTTGAATTCGTTCATTTCTCTGTTCTCCATAAACGTAGGGCGGTGTCTTGCGTGAAGTAAGCACCTTTACGCCCGTGCGCTTCTCGCTCCGATTCGGAAGAAACGGACGAATCAGAGGAGCTCCCTGAGTTGCTCGTGCCTGACCTCTCAGACGAACCGCGCTCCAGGGACTCCGGCTTAGTCCAGTGTCTTGCACCTGTGGCTGTCACAATCAGGGGAAGCAAGGGGTGCGCGGAGACGGTAGCAACAGCATCTGATGGTTTTGTAATGGCGTGCATCAGCTAGGCTCGTCCTCGTCGTGGGCAACCTGAAATCCTCACCTGAACCAGTGCTCCAGCTCGCACTCTCCTGCCACGTGTATGAAAGGATTTTGGCAGAGTCACCAAAGCCTTCTGCCGCATCGCCTTCAACAAGCTCGGTGTCGTGTCCCGGCTCCTTGGAGACCCTCCACGCGGAGACCCGACCATTGAGATCACCCGCCAGTAGCCAATGACCGCTCCAATCTACGTCGAAGAAGAGCCGCTGCATACTTTGCACTTCCGAGGATGAACCAGCAAGTCTGCGCGAGAACCCACCCAGGCAAGCAGCTCTGGGCGCGGTGGAGCTGAAATTAGGCCTGGAGCCCGTGTAGCGGAGGTCGTACGCTTGAATGCGATCTGTGCATCGGGAGCTGATGAAGAGAATGTAAGGAGTAGTGGGGTGAAATTGTAGCTGTAGAGTGGCAAGGCGGAGATTCGATATTCCGAAGAGTAAGCCACAATTTCGGCCGTGCTTAAGGTGCCGAAAGCCCGCTTCAGCAGTGCGCACCTGGGAGATGCCTCTGCCATCTGGCTCCCTCCAGCCCGCAAAGAGGCACTCCGAGGCCTCGGTGAGAGCACCGGGATGATATAGCCCAAAGGTGCCAGCAAAGGTGCCCACGGCTACAACTTGTTGGCCTTGACCGTCTGTCGTCCAATTCCAACCAGTGGCGACGCAGCTCACAAGCCCTCTTTGACCCGGCTCTTGATGTTTGCGAAGGCGCCGTCCAGGAGTAAGGGGCATGGTGATAGGTGCCTGTCCCGATGCGGAGACATCAAACACCGATAGACTGCAAGCATGACCTGCGTAAAGTCTTTTGGATTGGCAGCGAGAATAGAATGAGCTCTTCTGGGCCAGCACAATTCTAAGGTTGCAAAGACTCACTGCGTGCCATCCAGACTAAAGGCCAGACTTTGAGCGCCCACGAAGCGCTCGACGTGGTCCTGGATTGGGTATGCGGCTCGAGTCTGAAGAAAGAGCGTCGCCGCAGAGAAGATGCAACCATTAGGCCAAGTGAACCCATCCTAATTAGTTCTTTCCCCCACACCCGACTAGCAGACTCACGCGGCCGTTGTAAGCGTCAACGAGTCTGATCGGCACATCTCTGGCGCTGAATGCAAAGCACCAGGTAGAGGGATGGTCGAAGCTAGCGAAGGGGTACCACACGACGTCGAGCAATGGTGAAGGCGCAGGCACTGTCAGCACGAGAGTCAGACAGTGCTCGTCGTCGTTCGTGTCAAGCTTATACAGCTGAATCTCGTGGTTATCACATTGAGCCAGAACGTGAGTACCATCAGGAGCCCTGAGTATCAATGGACGACATATAAACGGGCTTGAGCGTGGGTTCGAAGCATTTGAATGGCGGTTCAGGGCAGAGCCTGTGGCCGGTACACGTTACATACCATCTCGTTTGCCGCCTGATGGCAGGCGCGTTCCATACGTTTTGTCCAAGTGTCTCCATCCCCAGTCTTGGAACGTTGTTGCTTTTGATTTCCGCGCACAGAACAGGGTCTTTGACATTCATAAAGATCCGCGAAGGCGGAATGAAGGTCTCTGGATAGGTTTCGATGTCATCCTCCGGTTGCTCGTCCATGTTGCCGTTTCCTGCTTCGCGTTCACTCCATGCTAAACGCGCCGGTCTTTCCTTGAGATTCCACTTCCTTGGGCTTGCTCCATGGGTCTTCGAGCAAGACTTGGCTTTGCGTCGTTGACAGTCCTTCAAAAGGCGCAGAGAATTGAAGCTGGCCTGCTCTGCTGCCACGAGTGGAATGAGTCAGAACGAGATGGCATGGCACTCGATCTGGATGGTGACTCTTGACTGCAGCAGAGAGTCGTGAGCCATTCACGTGATCGGGATCGGCTTTGCGCGCCCTTCGCCGCTTTCCACTCAGCGTGGCTGCCAAATTCAACAGCACATGCACTCACGAACTCACGACGCGCGTGCACACCAGCGCGCGTACATGCGTCCGCTCTTTCCTCTGAGCGTGCACGCTCCTCCGCGCATTTGCGTGTTGGTCTCACTCACCACCAGCACCCGGTGACTCTTGACATGAAGGCATTCTGCGGCCAGTTGAGCAACGTACTCACCACGGCTGCGGAAAACCTCAAAGAAACGTCTCAGCAGCCGCCCGTGAGCTGCCGAACGGTTGTTCCAGCTCGAGATCCGAAAGACGTTGACGACAAGCTCCACTCAGCGCTCTCAACATGCCGGTCCCCGAAAAGATCGCTGGTGACTGGGCGCCTGCCGCCTATCGGACAGTCGCGGAGGAGCTCACGTCCACCATCGATCTTGGCGGCTCAGCATCAGAGATCATCGACTCGCTCGTGCACATTCACTACTCTGTATACGCGGCCGCCGAGAGGCTGAAGAAGCGTCAGGGTAGGAGGCTTTGGATGGGACCAAGGAGCTTCTTGGACTTCATTCATCACTGTGAGTGCAATCACCGCATGCCTTGGGCAGAATCCGTATCGCGATATGTAGCTGAGCATTCCTGATGCTCGTTGTCACACCCCTCAGATGTCTCCCTCACGAATGAGAAGCGTTCTGCGCTCGAAGAAGAGCAAAGACACCTCAATGTTGGTCTTGACAAGCTGAAAGAAACTGTGAGTGAAGACTACGATGAGGCCTGCGTCACATTCGTGAGCTCATGAGATACTGTCCTTGGTGCTCGCTCGCAGGTGTTGGCTGTGGAGGAGCTGAGAAAGTCGCTCGCTGTCAAGGACACGCAGCTGAAGGCAAAGAATAAGGAGGCTAATGACAAGCTACAGCGAATGGTAGCAGATCAGAAGCAAGCTGAGGACAGGAAGGTAGAGTCGGAGCGAATGCAAAAGGAGCTCGTCCGACAGCAGGAGGGCATTGTAGTGCGGCGCGAAGAAGTCGAAGCCGAGCTGGCCAATGCCGAACCCGCAGTGCAAGACGCAAAGGCCGCTGTCAGCAACATCAAGAAACAGCACCTGACAGAAGTCCGTTCGATGGGAAATCCGCCTGCACCGGTCAAGAATGCGATGGAGAGCGTCTGCATCGCTTTGGGTCACAAAGTAGACAGCTGGAAGACTGTGCAAGGTATCATTCGCCGAGACGACTTCATCGCGTCCATCGTCAACTTCGACACGGAGAGGCAGATGAACAAAGCTGTGCGCGACAAGATGCGTCGCGACTATCTCTCTAAGCCAGACTACAATTTCGAGCAGATCAACCGCGCTTCCAAGGCTTGCGGCCCACTGGCGAAGTGGGTCATTGCGCAGGTGGAGTACTCGGACATCTTGGACAAGGTCGGTCCGCTCAGAGAGGAAGTCAATGCGCTCAGTGAAGAGGCAGAAAGATCACAAGCAGCAGCCGCAGCGACATTGGACATTATTGCCCAAACGGAACGGGACATCGCGCGCTACAAAGAGGAGTACGCCGCATTGATCAGCGAGGTGCAGGCCATCAAGAGCGAGATGGAAAGAGTGCAGACGCGTGTCAACAGGAGTATTCAATTACTCGACAGTCTCGGATCCGAAAAGCAGAGGTGGGACAGCGCAAGCAAGACCTTTGACACCCAAATGAGCACGATCGTTGGCGATGCTCTTCTCTGTGCTGCATTCTTGACGTATGCTGGATACTTTGACCAACAATACCGCGAAGGTCTGTGGACAGGCTGGGTGGATCACCTGACTGGAGCAGAAGTCAAATTCAAGTCGGGATTGAGCTTCACGGAATACCTATCTACAGCTGATGAGCGCTTGGATTGGCAATCGAAAGGGCTACCATCCGACGCACTTGCTACTGAAAACGCCATTATGCTACAACGCTTCAGGCGCTACCCACTTCTTCTGGATCCCTCTGGGCAGGCGACCGCCTTCTTGCAAAAATGGTACCAGGATCGAAAGCTCACAGTCTCGTCATTCCTGGACGAGGCATTCGTCAAGAACCTCGAATCTGCGCTGCGTTTCGGCCAGCCTATGCTCGTCCAAGACGTCGAGAATTTGGACCCCATCGTCAATCCAGTCCTGAACGGCGAGCTCAGACGCACTGGTGGCAGAGT
Source organism: Ceraceosorus bombacis (assembly GCA_900000165.1). Taxonomy (NCBI): domain Eukaryota; kingdom Fungi; phylum Basidiomycota; class Exobasidiomycetes; order Ceraceosorales; family Ceraceosoraceae; genus Ceraceosorus; species Ceraceosorus bombacis. The sequence continues at coordinate 501,224 of CCYA01000243.1, forward strand.
TTTGATCCGGGTCGGTACCCAAGAAATCGACTTTAGCCCCTCTTTCACGATGTTCTTGTCTACGCGCGATCCATCAGTGGAGTTCACGCCGGATGTTTGCTCGCGGGTCACCTTTGTCAACTTCACAATGACTCGCGAGTCCCTCCAAAGTCAAAGTCAAGATCAAGTGCTCAAGGCCGAACGACCCGATACGGACAAGAAGCGCACGGACCTGATGAAGCTGCAAGGAGAATTCCAGCTTCGCCTGCGCCATTTGGAGAAGAGCCTTCTAAACGCGCTCAATGCTAGTGAAGGCAACATTCTAGATGATGACAAGGTAATCGATACCCTCGAAACTTTGAAGAAAGAGGCTCGCGAGGTCACCACAAAGGTAGAAGAAACGGAAGCTATCATGCAAGATGTAGACGCCGTCACTCGGCAGTACGAACCACTTGCCAAGGCATGCTCTTCTCTTTTCTTTGTGCTCGACCAGCTCAACCTCGTCAATCACTTTTACCAGTTCTCACTCCGATTCTTCTTGGATATCTTTGACTTTGTGCTGCGCCGCAACCCTCATCTTCAGGGTGTCTCAGAACCCTCGGAGAGGCTTCGGATTCTAACCCGCGACCTCTTCTTGGTGGTGTACAAGCGCACTAGTCGAGCTCTCGCACATCGAGACCACGTCATGCTTGGAGCTCTCTTGGCACAAATCTGGAGTCGCGAAGGGTCGGAGCCTGAGGCGCTTGACTCTGAGGAGTACGACTTCCTTCTCGAGGGCGGAGATGTAGTTGGTCAACCTCCTGCCTCGACAGGAGGCATCTTGGATCAAATCTTCTCTCCAGAGCAACGCCAGCGAGTCGAAGCTTACAAGCGGCTACCTGTATTTCGCGGCTTGACAAATCACGCGGAGCAGCATTCGGACGAGTGGCGAGAATTCCTAGCGTCTTCAACTCCAGAGACCGCTGTGCCACGCTTCTGGCCAGAGACAACAGGTGCGTAAGCTGTTGAGTGGTATGATTCCGCAAAGGCGAATGCATCGTTGACGCGAGTCTATCACAGATCTCGCGGACCTCGTGAGGCGCATCTTGGTTGTCAAATGTCTGCGGTCGGACAGAATCGTGCAAGCGATGACGACACTTGTCAACACAGTGTTCGGTGCAGACATACTTGCCGACACGGCTTATGATCTGAAGAGCATCGTATCCGATGAAGTAGGTGCTCAAACTCCGATCGCGCTGTGCTCTGTGCCTGGCTTCGACGCAAGCTACCGAGTTGATCAGCTGGTGCGATCAACGTGTGTGAAGTGCATCAGCGTTGCTATGGGATCCGCCGAAGGTTTCGCACAAGCTGATCAAGCCATCTCAAACGGTGTGCGGACCGGCCAGTGGGTTCTTCTGAAGAATGTGCACTTGGCGCCAGAATGGCTCTCTCAGCTTGAGAAGAAGCTTTCGACCACCACACCCAATCGCAACTTCCGACTATTCCTTACTTGCGAGACTGTACCATCAATCCCTGTCAACTTCTTGCGAGCCTCGCGGATTCTCATGAACGAGCCGCCTCCCGGTATCAAGGCGAGCATGCTGGACAGTCTTCGAGGCATCGCTCCAAGCCGTCTGCAAAAGGGACCTGCAGAATCGATGCGGCTGTTCTTCTTGCTATCCTTCCTGCATGCCACTCTGACCGAGCGTCTGCGTTACACGCCTCTCGGTTGGTCGAAGACGTTCGAGTTCAATGACTCTGATGCTGAGACAGCACTGGACACCATAGATGCATGGGTTGGAAGGGTTGCCAAAGGTCGCGCCAACATTGATCCAGCAAGCGTTCCTTGGGACGCACTGCGGTCACTGATCAAGACCACCGTGTATGGCGGCAAGATCGACAACGAAACAGATCAGCTGCTTCTCGACACTTTTGTCAATGCTATTTTCACCCCTGCAGCGTACGAGTCCGCCTTTCCTCTAGTCGACAACGAGCAAATGCCCCTCATTGCTCCAGAGGGAACGCAAATGGACCAGTTCATTGCGTGGGTGCAAAAGTTGCCCGAACAGCAGCCTCCCCAGTGGCTCTCGCTTCCGCCAACTGCAGAGCGAGTCATCGCGACAGCGCAAGGTGCTGCCCTGCTCAACAAGCTCGTGCGTATGCGTGAGCTCGCAGACGATGACGACGTGGCCACAACTGCGGCGACTACTGCGCCTCATGAGGGCGCGGCGTCCTCCAGCGCTCACGCCCAGCCAGTATGGATGAAGACTTTACAACAAAACGCCATCGAATGGCTGAAAGTTTTGCCTGGGGATATCTCGAAGCTGACGGGCACCTCATCGAGCATCGCGGACCCTCTGTTCCGGTGAGGCTGCGCCAGATAGATAGTAGACGACTCTTTTGCGTCCGACGCTAATCTCCTTGATCTGCCCTCGCTCCTGACACCAGCTTTTGGGCCCGCGAGCACCGGACTGGTGCGTCGTTGCTCAAGACTGTACGTTCAGATCTCGAGGAAGTCGTGTCCGTTTGTGCCGGAGAGACGCGGCAGAACAATCACAACCGAAATTTGCTGAACGACTTGCCCAAAGGTGCGTCACGTCAACCAGCGCGTCGATTTGCTCTCCTAACACACTCACACTGATCGCGGTGATTTTTCTCAGGTGTGATACCAGCATCGTGGAAGCAGTACGCGACACCTAAAGCAATGTCTTTGGGTCTTTGGATCGCCGACCTCACACAGCGTCTTGCTCAGCTGGAAAGCGTCACCAAAGAGAATCGGTACGACCGCTTTGCCGTCGTACTGGGTCTACTCTTCTCGCCGGGCGCGTACTTGACCGCTACGAGACAAGCTGTCGCTCATACGACACGCGTCAGTCTGGAAAACCTCAAGCTTGATCTGCGCGTCAATGATGGGGGTCGCACAGAGAATGGCTTCGCGATTGAAGGTACGCAAATGACCACGCTCACGCCCTTTTGTTTCTGATACTGAAATCACGCTTCATGGGCGCGTCCAATCAGGTCTCAAGCTGGAAGGAGCAGACTGGCTAGAAACCTTTCTCGACGTCAACGATGGGCGCACAGTCAGCTTGTCGCGCAGCAGCATTCTCTGGCTCGACGGAGCTGCTGACGGTGCGAACCCAACGAATACGCCGTCATCTGCGACTGCGCGGCACGTTCCAATCACCGTCTACCTCAATGGCGACCGCGACAACACGTTGTTTCATGTCAAGCTACCAGCAGCTCAAGGCTTGCCCGTGGCCACGGTCGCTCAAAGGGCTGTCGCAGTCCGAGCAGCTTGATCAAGCAGCATCTTTCGCTTGTGAAAGCCGATGTGATTGCAAGCAGAGCAGACCTGTAGCGTCTGCGGTCGAATGTGTTGGCGTTGTAATTGTACAGATTGCGTAGAAACATGATGGTGTGCGGGTATGAACCTGACGCATACTTCTGATGGGTCAGTTCGTGACTCGTGAATGGCAAGAATTTACTTACTCCTTGCTGGGAGCAAGCGGAGAGCGCCTCAAAATCGAGGTTCGAGGCACTTCGACGGTGGGAGTTGATCTTGCGGTCTGGGAAAAAGGGCGTGCGGACGAGGCAGGGGGTTTGTGCACGATTTCGTCATCGCTTTGCTCAGTGTCGACTGTAAGTTCGTCTTCATCCTCCGACTCATCCTCATCTTGCACGACCATTTTGCGTCGAGCATGGACGCTTTTGGACGTTCCTGCAAAGCTCGCTGGCACGGACCTGGTCGAACGCCGAATTGGCTCGGAAGTCTTGGAAGACGAAGAGGAATCGGATTGCTCCTCCGATTCTTGCGCCGCCGAAGGGGAATCGAAGCGATCGATGCGCAGCCTGGTGCGCGAAGAGGGTCCCGTCTTTCGCTGCAACTCTGTGTTCGCCTCCGAAAGAGCGCTGCTCGACGATGGCGATCCACGCCTCTTTGGTCCAGCGACGATCCTACGCAGAGAAACATGCGCGATCCTGCCATCTTGAGCTGACCTGCTCACACTCGGGCCCACCGACAATGCGCGAGGTGGTAGTTGTACAGGCGGCCTGGCTGGAGTAGGTACAGCCGACTCGTCTTCATTTTCAAGAGTGATTTTCTGCCTTTTGCGTATCCTTGGCGGCTCATCTTCGGAATCCCGGAAAGACGAGAGGCTGGTGCTAGCAGTCGTAGAATGGGAATCTGTGCGTTCAAGTCCACCGGCGCCCTCCATATTCTCGGAGCATGCCTGAGCCCTGCTCTCTGCGCGGCTCTTCAAGACCATCAATTCCGCTTCCAGGGCCGCGAGCCTGCTTGGCGCACTCGACATTGAAGCCTGGCTGATCGCTGCGTGCCTCTTTCCATCGTCTTGTACGCGACGTGCGCTCGCTTCAATCTTAGCGTCGAGCGCCGCCTGCGCCGTCTGGAGTTTCGCCTCGTACGATGTCATGCGTTCTTCGAGTGCCTGCTCTCGCACTGCCACCTTCTCCTCGCGCTGTGCCAGAGCTGTTTCAGCGACTACGAGCTCCTCGTTCTTCTTCTCCACCATGGCTTGCCACTGTCTTTCCTTCTCCTCCAGCTTTGCGCGAGCCGCCTCGTCTCGAGCTTGCCCATCTTGCACAAGCTTTTGCAGCGCCGTCGCAATTGAACGCAAGTTCGCTTCCGCTGGGCCCGAAGACCCGCTCTGTCCTCGATCTACAAGATTGCCAAGCTTTGCATCCATCTGCACGTGCTGACGTTCCAAAGCCGTGATGCGTTGCTGGAAATGGACTACAGAGGCCGCAGGCAGAAGTTGGGGAAGCTGCTTCTCCACCTTATCTAAGCGCTCTCGAAAGCCGCTGTCCATCTTTCGAATGTCCACTGACAGACTATCGCGCACCGATTCAAGGGTCTTGCGTTGCGCCTCTAGACGCATCTCGACATTTTCGCCTCTCGCGTGATTGTTCGAGGTGGACGCCTGCTGCACACCGTGCGAGGAGCCGCTCGAGGACTGGGCTTTCAAAGAATTCGTAACGTGCTCTCGTAGGCTGTGTAGCGCCGAACTCTGCTGCTCCTGTATAGTCCCGAGACGATGGATTTGGTGAGCGTGATTTTGCAGTCCATATCTATGTTCCCCGCCCTCCACATCCAGCTGGTTCACCGCTCTTTGCAGGCCTACCAGCCTCCCAATCCCGGAGGTAGCCCGAATCAACCTTTCACGCGTCTCTTCGTCAGCATTGCTCCGTATTCTGGTCAGGGCTGTCCTGCTGGCTGCAGCGGCTGTCTCCGCAGTGAATTGCGCAGTATAGCGTGAAGTCCACCGTGCAGGCGCGGCCGGGGGACTGGCCAAGGATGGGTTCGCACTCTCACGTGCAGCTTTGGTGCTTGACGCCGGTGGCGCTGGAGTCGCATTGGGCTGAATTGTAGCTGTAAATCGCGGGAATTGGACCGGCGAGACAGCTTGAACAGTCCGAGGTTGAGGTTGCGATGCGGCCTGAGATTGGTTTGCAGCCTGACTCTGGGTGCCGCTGGGCGGAGCAAAGGAGCCCTGCGGAGGACGCTGCTGCGCCCGTTGCTGTTCCTGCAGCTTTTGTTGATGCTGCTGATGCTGCTGTTGCTGGTATCTCTGTTGACTCGCCAGTTGTTGTTGGTGCTGCAGGAGTTGCTGATGCTGCTGCTGCTGCTGCTGCTGCTG
>CCYA01000243.1:507018-530755 GCA_900000165.1 Ceraceosorus bombacis
CTGTTCAAGCCCAGCAATCGACAGTGGATGCTGCAGATATGGATTGGTCGACACCAGAGCAGGTGCAGGAATCGCTTGAAGTAATTGAGCCGCCGAAGGGGAATGCTGACTCCTGGCATGATAATTCATAGGTGATCGGCTTTGATGAGCCGGTCCATGAGGTTGCTGCGCAGGTGCTGATTGTTGCACGTGGGTCGAGCCCGAAGCAGCGCCATCAGGTAGCCTGGCTTGCACTGGCGACTGTGAATTCCGTGTCTGCACAAACGAAGAGATGACTGGCGAGGCAGAGGTGCGAATGGGCCCGGGATTGGTCTGCAGTGGCTGAGAATGCGGCACCGACTGGGAGACGAGATTTTGCTGCCGCTGTTGTAGAGGGGACACTCTGCCTCCCTGCTGAATGCGTCGTTGACTCTCGCGATCCACCATCATGTCAATGAGCGCGCGAACAATACGCTGGAGCGTTTGATGCAGCGAGCCAGGTGTTTCGGAAGAGAGCGTGTTGATGATGCTCAGCACGCGTATGCACGATGCATATTTGAGCGACAAGACTGTGCTGAATGTGGGAGGTGCAAGAAGCGCGTCGGCAACACCCACACCTTTTTGCTGAGCGAGGATCAACGACTGCTTGATGACTTGTAGGTGCTGATCGATCTCCACTCCGCTCGAGGCCGTGTTGCTGAAATGATTGGGTGCAAAGGATGCCTTTGCCTTGGCCGCTGCGAACAGCTCGTAGTTGGGATCGCGACGCGGATCGGGCGGGGGAGTGTCGAGCTCTGTCAAATCGATGACTGTGGGGTCCGCAATTGTCTCGTCTGACGAGGATGGTGTCCGTGCTTTGGGTACTGATGGGCCTGCTTCTGAGATTTCACCTGCACTTGCGTCACCCGAGGCGGCCTGTTGAGAGCTTACCTCAGCATTCTCCAGCTCCTGTCGAGTCACCTCTCTTTGGACGCTTTCCGGCCTGGCGCCCTCCGCGTCGGGTCCTAGATGACTGGTTTCCCGTTCCACAGTCTCGAAATTTGGTTGCTCAGCAATCAAAGAGGCAAGTGAACTCGTAGCGCTAGCTGTGTTCGCAGTCCCATGTGGTGTTGAGTCTTGATGGAGCCGCGGAGAGGAGTTCATGTCAGGATGGTGTGATCGATCTCAGTTCAGCTCGACCGAGTGAACATAGCCCACCTTCGCTTTCTTGGCCTGCAATCATGCCACTCGTGTGACGCAGGAAGGACAATGCGCGGCTTTCTGAGATTAGTGGTAGGCGTTTATTCGGCGGGAGCACCGCCTCAGCGAGGCGAAACCTTTCGACACTTCTGGTCTAGAGCCCCACTGGTATGCTGTTCCGTGAGATCGCGGCAGGATGAGATGATCGTGGGCGACGCATTCGCGCGACTTCAGTGAAGCGTGGCGTCGAAGAGCAGAGGTCGACAGACAGAGCGTGCAGGACGATCGGGCGAGTCGTGGGAGGGCAAGGGGCCCGATCGGAAGGATGCGAGTGGGAGCGATGTTCACGCCAGTCTTGGCTGCCTGTGGTTGATCAATCAGTCGATGTCATCAAGATCGGCCCTCAGCATATGTGATCGTCGCTTTAATGCGCAATCACGAATATACGCACCACTTCACTCACAACTTTGCCAGGCTCAGCAGCACGCCACGCTATTAATTTGGCGCTTTCCTGCAGGCGTAATGCGTAGCGCGCGGTTGAGTCAGAGTCGCGACGCGTGTGAGTGCCGGATTTCAAAATTCACGAACAGGCTGGATTGGACCTGAACTTCTCTATCTGGCATTTTCATTCAATTTCTTGATTTCAAATCCAAATGCAGGCGCAGATAGGCGAGTCACCGACCGAGCTTATTGTGCCAGCCCGCGTGTGCTTAATCTGAATAAAAGAATCCATGAATGTACGTACCGTACAATACACTCATCAGCACGAGTCGCGTGCGCGCGTACGTGAAACGAAATTTGGCCGAAATCGATGCGCACGACAGACATCGATCAGAGCGCTGCCGCATCGCGAGGTGAGCTTGGTGTGGGGCCGCGCGCACTTTGTGCTTTTGTTTGGCCTTCTGCTGGGTCTACAGTCACGAGTCACGAGCATCTCGAGAACTTTGGTGAGCTCGACAACCATGCAGCACCACACACTTGTGACTCATCCAATTCTTCATTCCGAGATTCCCTTGGCGACCTCACACACAGCACGGTCACCATCTTGTCAGAACAGTAGCAGTTGACCCCTCATCACCATCCCGACAGACCCTTCAGCTTGCACAGCACAATCACTCTCCCTCAATACCTTCGCCTCGCTCCTCGTCCCACCTTGCCTGTTTGCAACCAGACAGCAAAGCTCTCGCATCGCCCATCAAAGCGCCTCTCACGCTCGAGGGAGATTGCATCTGCATAGAGATAGAGTCGCGGCAACAATGCGGGAAGCAGCAGCACCTCTTTTCGAGCTCTTGAAGCACGGATCATCGCACTCGACCCCGCAAACACCTCCGGGCGACGGGCTTACAGCCGAACAGTGGTCGAGCATTATAGGGTGGATATCTGTCGCGTGTTGGGTGCGTGATACGCTTCAGTGGTCGTCTGCAGGACGAAGTCGATGGGTGCGAGGCAAAGGCATTGTGTCGATCGCATTGGTAGAGGCGCAAAGCGAAAGTCTCTTGATCATCATCGCCTTCAATCACGAGTCGCGTCAGGTCGCACTTCTTGCCCCCTTGCTTGCTCCTCCACTTGTCTCGCTCATCAGCTGACCATACGCTCTTTCCCCGATCTTTTCCTGTGCTGGGCTCGCTCGCATCTCTGCCGTCCAAATCCCCACGCACACGCGCGCATACAAAAAGGTGATCGTCTACAGTCCGTGAGCATCACACGCCTCAGTGCACCCAAAAAGGCTCATTTAGTTCTTCTCTCCATGCATATTGGCTGAAATGTTGCCTAGATCCTTCCCTCTTGGAGTCAATTGTGGGAAAATTACGTGTTGAAGTCGGGAGAAGGACTGTCAGTCGCTTTTCTCGCCATTTGGTTGCTGGGCGATGCGCTCAATTTTGTGGGAGCTTGGAGGCAGGGATTGCTGGTCACCATGGTGAGCGGGTGGTGGGTGCGCACGTATGCTGTTTGGTACGCTTGGCTCACTCTTGTCAACGACCACCTGGGATGCGCTCTCATAGGTCGTGCTGGCGGGATACTACTGTCTATGCGACATCGCTTTGATAGGACAAGTGAGCACCTCGGGAGTAGCACGTCTGACCTCAAGATTGCGCATGCTCATCCTTTGCACATTGCTTGTCTTGCAGTATTATTGGTACAAAAAGTATCACGACTTTTACCATCCACCCGTCGGCTCTCTTGCGCACGAGACTACGCCGCTCGTGTCGAACCTCGCATCTCCCGCACGAGCCAGCGCCTCGTCCATCTCGGTAGCGACGATCGGCCCAGTGCCGTGTAAACAGCCCAAGCAGACAAGTTGGCAAAGAGAGGCTCTGAAGTACTTTTTCGCAGTAGCTGTGGTCATCGCTACGGGAGTCATTGCTTGGCTCGTGGCTGACAGATATCCTCAGGATGACGGAGGACATCATGGTGGAGATCACAAGAACCCAGACGATAAGCCAGGATTAGTATGGGACGCGCAGGTGTCTGGCTGGGCGAGCGCTGCGCTGTATCGTAAGTGCCGCGCGACCAAAGCTTGCATGCATCTTTGCGCTGCGTGCTGATGCTGGACTCAACCTTCTCGTCACGCGTCAAAAGTCTTTTCACGAGTTCCGCAACTCAAGAAGAATTTGACCACAAAGTGCGAAGGTCTCAGCCTCGAACTTTTCGTCTTTGCAGTGGCAGGGTGAGTCATGCGACGCACACTGCGTCTTGTGAATTGGGCGCTCATGCCCTTCGTGTGAGCTGGCGCAGAAATTCTACATATGTCCTGTCCGTGCTGGTCAAGTCCCTCGACCGAGAATACCTGCTCGAAAATTCGAGCTGGATTGTGGGCAGTCTAGGTGCGTTTCGACTGTTATTGTTTCCCCCCCCCCTTGTCTGTGTCCCATCGCTTGCCAGCCTTTGTGTGACTTACTTTGTGAGCGGCGTCTGGACTTCCACGCGCATGCAGGCACCATTCTTTTAGACTTTTGCGTGCTGGGTCAGTTCATTTACTATAGAAAGGATAGAGAAGAAGCGAGGTTATTGGCTGCTGCTGCTACTTCGGGTTATTCTCAACATAGACCTTCCGCCGGCGCTGGGCTGAGCGATTCGGAGCGACGTCAAGATGTATCTACCGAAGCATGAGACAAGAGGAAGCCGCTTCATCTGGATTAGTATGGAGCGCTTACAGGTATCCATCCATCCAATTTGACTTTGCCAGGGAGGTACGCGTGTCCTATGCATTGTATCAGCAAAATTCTCGTTTTCCCTACAATAGCAAGCTCTGCCCCAATCGCATCATTCCACAACCAGCACGTGTTTTCTCTTGATTGCGCGTCAATGGAGATCTGATATGCACCAGCAATGCCGCCGAAGTACATATGACTTTTCCCACCAGAGCACGCCAGACTTGAGCCTTTAGTGTTCAGCTTGAAAAGCATCAAGATGCAGGTCACGATACCTCCCATCGGAATGTGGTATTTGCGAAGCAGCAGACCAATGAAGCCAGAAGCGATGACTTTCGAGCTCGAGTGCACGATTCGCTAATGGTAGTTGGACGCCGTTGTTGACTAATTCACTGTGCCGAACATGACTATAGCTCGACGCAGAACCACGTGTGCTCAGAAGAGGACTCGAGGCAATAAGATTAATGGCTAAGCGAATGTCCCTCTCGCAATCTAGGTTGGGGACGAGCAAGAGATGGCTAGACGTTCTTTCGCGACTCGGGCTTCGACTTTGATTCGGACCGCAAGAGCGCTTCAACCACGAGTTCGGAGCTGTGCACGCATCCTGCACGCGCCAGCAATACCACGACGGACCAAAAATGGTGGGCAGAGGATGGAATAAAGAGATGAGTCCGGGCTGTCGAACGACTTTGTGCCTACCACGACGCCTCACTCACCTTCCAACAAGGGGATGCCCGTGCTCCAAGATCCGCATGTCCAGATGCCTGGGAAGGGAGCAGCTTCAATGCTCGACGGTGCGCCTTGTGCGTGCCCTACATGCATTTCCCACGTTGGGCCCAATGCTCTATCTCTGACGCGCAAGACGAGCCTTTGCAGACCGGCCTTCGCACGCTGAAATATGGACAAATGGTCAGCTCGATCGAGCGCGAGGGTCGCCGAGATGTTGCGAGGTCGCCATTCGAAAAGCGCTCCAGAGCTCTGCTTGGCGTGAATGGACAGGATCGCTCTGTCGAACGAGCTCTGCGAGATGATGCACGATTTGTCGGGATACAACGAATCGAGTGGGTTAGTCGTTTGCAACAGGACGTGATTGCGAGAGCTGGAAGATGAAGCTTTGCAGATAATGTGCGTGGCCATTGTAGCTTCCGAAATTGAAGCTTGCGAACTAAATGCAGAAGAATGTGGCAGCGTGACGAGGTTCAGATCGCGCCAGTCCTTCTTGTTGGGAGGCAAGAGGGATGCGTCGGTGTGGTTGATGACCACGCTGCGCTCGTATCTGAACCTAGCCAGCGCCTCGGCAGTCACGCGGATCCGCTTTGATTCGAGCGAGCAGGCCAGCCTCTCGCCCTTGGAGGTGACGGGGTAGGATAAGAGAGTGTCGCTGTAGGCAGCCAAGAAACGAGCACTTTGATCCGCTTGCGTTGCCAAGATGACGTGAGCAAAATCAGTGTGCAGATGTTCCGTGTCGTCTTCTCGCACAAGCAAATTTGCTGCACCACTTCGAGATGAAGCGGGCAGCACGGCGACTACACTTGTGCCGGTGTGTATATGAGAAGGCTGCAGCTCGCTCAGTAGGCGCTCTTGCACGGCGCGGACCCCCGCAGCCACGGTAAAGTGACTGCGCGAAAAGGTGGCAGCAATGTATGCGCTGTGGGAGACCAGACAGCGCCAGTGAGCGCCCATTCGCTCGTCCGAGGGCGCGAAACCACTCACAGGATCTCTGCTGCTGGTGCTTCTTTCACCGTCTGACCTCTGGCAGTCATGACGGCGCTAAACATGGGTATCAAGATGGTGTCTACGAAGCTGCGCCTGAGCTTGTGATGCTCGCACCAATCAGAAAGCGGAGTGGTGGCGAGTGGATGGGTTGGATCGGTAGTATTGCCGAGATGATGATGCCATAGCGCGACGATTAGCAAGTACAAGTAGGAGATGATGAGGGTGATGAGCGTAGAGAGGTACGCTTTGAGGCTGTCCACGTGGCGAGATACTAGCGCTGCTGCGCCAGCACTGCCTTCGCTCTGAAGCGACTCTTGACCCAGCGCGTTCGACGTCATAAACAGCCTGGAAGGAAGTGAGACGCCTCGAGCACCTGAAGAGCCTTCGTAAAGCAAGTGCGGCGAGGGACCTGGACGGCCAGACGCAGCGCTGGACAGGGTGCTGAAGCTGAATGTGAAATTGGAAGGTCTGGTCTTGATGCCTATGCGCCTATACAGCCGAAGCAGGCGCGGGTAATAGCCTGATCGAAAGCATGTGATGAGATGCAGCGTTGTTGCAGCTGTAAGCATATATGCTTCTCAAAGGCAAGATGTCGCACGCTCTCGCTCGCTACAAGCGAGGTCCACTCACCAGCATTGAAGCTCCTCATTGGCGTGTCCACCCTTGATTTGCCCTTCAACTCTGCATTTAGCACACCCGCATCTCTGAATTGCTCGGGCACATCGATGCTCTGCGAGTCCATGCCAAGCTTTTCTGATCTCTCAAAGATGTGCACCTCCACATCAACAGCATCGGGGTCAGAGCTGGTTTTGGTGAGCAGGAGGTGTGCAGCTACCAGGCCAGAAAGACCACTACCTACAATGGCCACCTTGATGCGTCGCTTGCGGGGGCCATTGCATCGTCCTTCAAGCCATCTGGCATCCTCGCTTGGGCTTGTAACCGACGTCGATGTAGCAGGTGAAGAGCTGGATGTAGAAGCCGATTGATGCGAGTCCGAGATGGCGTCTGAGAGCAGAATGGAAGGTGCCATGCTGTGCTTGTGCCTTTGCTCACGCAGACTGCAAGCCGTCGCGATTTGGTGGTGGAGCTTCAAGGCGCCATGGCGAGGGTCGAGTTTGGCATTCACTGATTAAAGGGTCGTAGGATTTTGTTGTCTGCTTCAGGTCGGAGGTTCGCGTAGGTCGGTAGGAGTTGTAGGACCGCCGCTTTGTGCATACACGTTCGTGATGTGTGATTGCACGCACCACAAGACTCGCTCAGCTGCCTACTCTTTATACCGCGCTTCCCATCTAGCTGCATGCGCGTGCAGCAGCAGCAGCGACGAGCATGCTGCGTCAGGCAAACGCGCGCGGTCTTCCTTTGCTCGCTTCCGCCGTACCACCAAGTCACGTGAGTGGGGCAAGGTGGTGGGTCTTGCTTCGACATCTTCTTCTGCACCACCGCCACCTGCGAACGCCATGTTGTGCGTCATTCCAACCTCGTTCATTCACCCCTCCTCGCCTGCTTTTTGTGCCTTTCCCCAATAGGAAGCCTTGCGCTGGCACTTCCAGTCGCAATGACGCGACTTTGAACGTCTGTCGCAGCTGAGCGATCTCTTGGGCCACATCTCTGACAACATGTCAGCACCGCCAGCGCCTCTCCCACCGCTGCTGCACCCTCAACAAGCTGCATCACCCACACCCTCTCGTGGAGATGGCATTCCCGTCGAGGTGGAGGATGCGTTGAGGGCGTGGGGCGCGCAGACGATCCAAGATGCTACGATGCTGTTGGATCTGCCGCAAGTGGCCGCTGCTACTGCCTGCACCCTCTTTCAGAGATTCTGGTTCGTCAGCAGCATGCGTGACTTTTCCGTCATTGTGAGTGCATGCGCAGTACTCGAGAGGCACTTCGCGTAATTCACAAGCGCAGCGGAAATGTTGAGGATTGCGCATCGTGCTCTGACACGAGCGTCGCTCTCTACACGCAGGATCTTGCTCCTGCTGCTTTATTTTTGGCTTCGAAACTCGTTGAAGCATCTTTGCGGCTGCGAGACCTGCTCAACGTGTTCGAGTACCTCATCAAGCGCGCAGAGCACTACTCGGAGCATTGCGGCGAGCGAGGTTTATGGTTCTACAAGGGCCCAACCACCGCGACAGAACCAGCAAGCACCACTGGCCATGCTAGTAAGAATGGTAGTGACGAGGTTGGCCCGCCGTCGTATCAACACAAAGTGTCGATGTACTTTGCTCAGAGCTTCTACGACGCCAAAGACGCACTGGTGGTGGGAGAGATGCAGATCTTGAAACGACTTGGGTTCAACACGAACGTCGTGCCGCCTCATGCCACCATGGTCAACTATGCTCAGATGCTGGGCATCACACAGCAGAACGAGCTAATGCAGAGAGCCTGGGGCACGCTCAATGACATGTGAGGGAGGCTGTGTTTGATAAAAGTAGAGCTCATCCTGACTGGAATCTTCTTTGCTCCGACTGTGCCCTCTTTAGGTTCCAGACATCGCTTCCGTGCCTCTTTCCGCCACACGTGCTCGCCGCTGCAAGCATTTACCAGCTCACGCTCACGCCCAGTGGGTCGGAAGCTACAGAAAGCACATCAGAGAGACAATTGCTGCTTAGCCTACCGCTTGATCCGGCTCCTTGGTGGGAGCTGTTGGATGTGAAGGAGTGGGAGCTTAGGGCTGTATGCGCTCATCTTGTGCGACTTTATAGGAGGATCGCCCCGCTCATTGCGTGGAGAGATGGAGGAGCTGTGAGATTGGCAAGTCGCAAGGGTATCAGACGTTGGCTGGATGCTCGTAATCAGACTTAGATTGTTCCTGCGCGATGGTGAGAATGCGTCCAGGCGAAGCTATGCATGAGCATCCATCGATGCACTTTACCTCTTTGGCTACCGCTCCTGGGATCGAAAGGGAGGCGCATTTGACGGCTGCTCGAATACCTTTGCCCTGTACGCGATCCATGCACACTGTTGGGCTCATCAAGCTCTGCTGTTGCGCATCTGACTGAGCTGGGCCTGGGGGGACCTCGGCTTGTCGGCTTGGAGAGACTGTCACTCCACTTCTTCGCTTGAGATGTCCTGTCGAGTGTCGTCAAGGGGAGCAGGGTCTCATGAGTTTGGGCTCGAGTGTGCCCCTCCTTCGATCAACGGAGCACCCTTGCGTGCCTGCAGCGGCGGACATACGGGACGCGCAAGAACGCGTCGCGCGTTGCACTTTACGCGTGCACGGTCGCGCGGTGTGCCGGCACACGCGTACCGTAAACCACGGACGCGTTGCTCAACAAGAACACTGTGACTCACGACTAGACCGCGCGTACATACATGTTTGTGCACTTTCGTGCGCTGCTCCCTATTCTTCTCAAGCCCCCACATCAGCTAGCCCCGCCAGTATTCATGACCAACTTCGCACCGCCTGACACACATCGAGTCGCTGCCTCCCAACCGCACCTCAGCAATCTTGCTCGTCAGTCACACTCACCGCGTCTTCCTTCCTTTGCTCTCACTCGCGCCTCGCATTGCTCTACTTTCCCGCGCTCTCGATCTCAAGACCAGCACTGCTTCGCTCAGTATCGTCGAGCATCTGACACTCTCATCGATCGCATCTCAGCTCACATTTTATACAGCTCACCATGGCTCGAGGTGGTGGAGGTGGGGGCCGAACTTTTGGGCTTGTCTCGACCACTCGCCCCTCCGGACGAGGTCGGGGCACATTCAGAAAGCGCGGTGGCAGGGCGGGCGGCGGACCTCGCGACGAAGCACAAGCAGCAGCATCCGCATCCCTAACCAAGGGAGCCTTCGACGATGCTACGGCATCCGAAGATAGATTCGAAGAAGCAGCAGCGCACGATGATCTGGATGCCAAGCTGGGATTCGAACGGGTGGAAGCGGGCCCTTCGAGGCAGGCTTGGCTCGTAAATATGCACCCCACGATCATGAGGGACACGGATGATGGTGGACACGCTAGCGGAAAGTCTGCCGTCGATTTCTATTTTATCGATGATGATGCCAGCAGCTTCAAGGTCACTGTGCAGTACCAACCTTACCTTCTCGTGGGCTGCAGACCAGGCACAGAGGCGCACGTCGAGGAGTGGATGCTTCGCAAGTTCGAGGGACTCGTCGTTGCTTGTGCTAGAGAGCGCAAAGAAGACCTCAAGCTGCCCAATCATCTCGTCGGACACAAGCGGACGTACGTCAAGCTGACCTTTCACAACGTCCACGATCTCCTCACGGTTCGGAGATATCTGCTACCAATGGCTCAGCGGGCACAAAAGCGTCGAGACGCTGTCGACACGTACGCAGACGTCTTGGCAGATAGCGCTGTGGCGCAAATGGAGGTGGAAGTGGAGGACGTCGAGGCTGCTTACTTGAACGACGACGATACTTGGAAGGGAAACAAGCTCAAAGGCACCTTCGGCAAGCAGAATCAGGATCCGGAAGAGTGCATCGTGGATCTGCGAGAGTACGATGTGCCTTATTACCTTCGCGTAGCCATCGATAATGGTGAGTCAAGCGTTGCGTGGCTTTGCCTCAAACATGTTGAGCTAAGCATGCCGGCTCTCACCTTCAAATGCAGACATTCGCGTCGGTATGTGGTACGACGTCGGCTTTCACGAAGGCGCAGTGACGATCAACTCGGTGCCAGCTCGGGTGAAGCGTGCCGAGCCCGTAGTGCTTGCGTTCGATATCGAGACTACGAAGCAGCCGCTCAAGTTCCCAGTAGCAGAGACGGACTGCGTCATGATGATCTCGTACATGATAGACGGCCAGGGATTTCTCATTACCAATCGAGAGATTGTCAGCGAAGATATCAGCAATTTTGAGTACTCGCCGAAGAAGGAGTATGAAGGTCCATTCGTAATCTACAACGAAGCCAACGAACTCGCCCTGCTCCAACGTTTCTTTGCGCACTTTCAAGAAGCGAAGCCGCGCGTCGTCGCGACGTACAATGGTGATTCTTTCGACTTTCCATTCTTGGACGCCAGAGCCAAGTATCACGGGTTGAGCTTGTTGCACGAGATAGGCTTTGCCCTTGACAGCGAAAACGAATACAAGAGCAGGTCTTGTGCGCACATGGACTGCTTTCGATGGGTCAAGAGAGACTCATACCTTCCACAAGGAAGTCAAGGCCTCAAGGCCGTCACTGTAGCAAAGCTAGGCTACGACCCCATGGAGCTGGATCCAGAACTGATGACACCTTACGCCATCGAGCAACCGCAGACGTTGGCGCAGTACTCAGTCTCGGATGCCGTAGCGACCTACTATCTCTACATGAAGTATGTGCACCCTTTTGTTTTCAGTCTTTGCAACATCATTCCACTCAACCCCGACGAAGTCCTCAGAAAGGGCAGTGGCACGCTTTGCGAGACTTTGCTGATGGTCGAAGCTTTCAGGGGAAACATCGTCATGCCAAACCGACATACTGACCCCGTCGGCAATACATACGAAGGTCACCTGTTGGAATCGGAAACGTACGTGGGTGGCCATGTAGAAGCACTGGAAGCAGGTGTTTTCAGAAGCGACATTGCGACCGACTTCAAACTCGATCCTTCTGCTTTGCAGCAAGTGAGTTGCTCTTAAGCAAACATTAGCGATGCTGTGCGCTTACTCTAACCTTCTTGCAGCTCATCGACGATCTCGATGCGGCGCTGCAGTTCAGCATTCGCGTGGAGGGCAAGATGGACGTTGAGGATATCACCAATTATGACGAAGTCAAGGCCGAGATTCAGCAAAAGCTAGAGGTCATGCGAGATACGCCGGTAGTCTGTGTGGAGCCCCTGATCTACCACTTGGATGTTGCAGCCATGTATCCCAACATCATGCTTTCCAATCGGCTGCAGCCTGATTCGGTCGTGGACGAAGCTACTTGCGCTACCTGTGACTACAACAGACCCGGTATGACTTGCGACAAGAAGATGGAGTGGGCTTGGCGTGGAGAATACTTTCCACCAAAGCGCGACGAGGTCAACATGATCCGGTCTGCCTTGACCAGCGAAATGTTTCCTGGCAGACACAAGACTAGTCCCAAGCGGACGTACTACGACTTGTCACCCTCTGAGCAATCTGCACTGTTGCACAAACGTCTGGGTGACTACAGCAGAAAAGTTTACAGGAAGACGCACGACACCAAAACCATCGTGCGGACATCGACTATTTGCCAGCGAGAAAATCCCTTCTACATTGACACCGTTAGAGCCTTCCGGGATCGGCGTTACGAGTACAAAGGTCTGCACAAGACGTGGAAGAAGAACCTGGACACGCGGCAAACAGGAACTGGAGACGACGCAAACCCGGCGGGCGTTGCAGAAGCACGAAAGATGATCGTGCTTTACGACTCGATGCAATTGGCTCACAAGTGCATCCTCAATTCCTTCTACGGCTACGTCATGCGAAAGGGAGCACGGTGGTACTCGATGGAGATGGCAGGCATCACGTGCCTCACAGGTGCCAAGATTATTCAGATGGCCAAAGAACTCGTGGACCGGATCGGACGACCTCTCGAGCTGGACACGGATGGTATTTGGTGTATGCTGCCCGGCCTTTTTCCCGAGAATTTCGCCTTCAAGACGCGGAGCGGCAAAAAGCTTGGCATCTCGTACCCGTGCACTATGCTGAACTACCTCACGCACGAACGCTTCACGAACCATCAATACCACACGCTGACCGATCCTGCCTCGGGACGGTACGAAGTGCACAGCGAGAACTCGATCTTTTTCGAACTGGACGGGCCCTATCGCGCAATGATTTTGCCGAGTAGTAAGGAGGAAGATAAGCTGCTAAAGAAGCGGTATGCTGTGTTCGAGCATGATGGTAGTCTGGCGGAGCTCAAAGGCTTCGAGGTCAAACGAAGAGGAGAGCTCCAACTCATCAAGGACTTCCAAACGCAGATCTTCAAACAATTTCTCCTCGGCAGCACATTGCAGGAATGCTATGCTGCGGTCGCGTCAGTTGCGGATCAGTGGCTCGACATTCTATTCTCGAAGGGTGCAACACTCTACGACGATGAGCTAATTGACCTCATTGCCGAGAATAAGAGCATGTCTCGAACCCTTGCTGAGTATGGAGATCAAAAGTCTACCGCAATCACAACGGCCAAGCGCTTGGCGGAGTTCTTGGGCGCACAGATGGTCAAGGACAAAGGATTGGCCTGTAAATTCATCGTCTCTGCGAAACCTTTTGGCGCGCCTGTCACGGAGCGCGCGGTACCAGTGGCAATCTTCAATGCGGAGCCCGCCATCAAGCAGTATTACCTGCGAAAATTTCTGAGGGACCCGTCCCTGACTGATTTCGACCTTCGAAGCGTACTGGATTGGGACTACTACATCGAGCGTTTCGGAGGAGTAATACAGAAGCTGATCACCATTCCGGCAGCCATGCAAAAGGTGCCGAATCCCGTCCCTCGGATCCGCCATCCCGACTGGCTGTTCAAGCGAGTCACCGCAAGTGAGGACAAGTTCAAGCAGCGCAAGCTCACGGATGCCTTCCAAGTGCAACACGACAGGAGTTTGTCGATGAAACCATCTACGAGCGCTCTGCCATTGGCGAAGCCTGCCCTCAAGGATCAGACAGTGGCACCAGTGGTCGAGGTGGACGAGCCAGTCCCTGACCTTACGGTCGACTATCGTGGCTGGGTTCGCGTCATGAAGAAGAAATGGGCAAAGGAGCGGAGAGCACGAGCTCAGCAGCAGGGCGCGCTCGGCGGTGCTGCACGAGGCAGAGGACTGGGCACGATGAACGCGATGCTCGCACGAAGATCTCAGACACTGGCCACTGCTACATGGGATGTGGTGCAGATCAGTGGCGCATCAACTCCCGGCGAGTTCCGGCTATGGATTTCTGTGGCAGGTCAGCTGCAGAGCCTCAAGCTCCACGTGCCCCGTCAATTCTACATCAACTTCAAGAAACCACCAAGACCTGAAACCTTTGGCACCGGGTACCTGTACGAGCGCGTGTCTCGCACGCTGCCTCGTGGCAGGCAGTGCTTGGAGCTGTACCGCATCACCGTCTCAGAGACAATGTACCTCGAGGAAGAGACGCACTTCTCATCGCTGCTCAATCACCCGAACGTGGATGGCGTCTTCGAAATGCAGGTGCCCCTTTCAGTCAGAGCTCACATCAACCTTGGCGGCTCCTGCGCGATCGCTTCGAGGACTCCCGTGCCCATCGATCGCGTGCTCGATGCAGGTATATCTCTCCACGAATTGTCCAAGGCTGAGCGCCCTTCCGGCGCTCTGAGACGGCGAAAGTATCTCGACGGCGGAAGAGGACTTCGCTACTTTTGGCTCTACCATGCGCAGAAAGACACAAGACATTTCATCGGCCTTGTCTCGCCCGAAGGGCAAGCTCGTGTCCACGTTGTCGACACAGCCGGGTTGCAGCAGCTTCCGCGCCTCGAGCCAATGTACGCACAGCGAATCGCTAAATTCCGTGAAACTGACAAGGTAGTCGATGGAGAAGGCGTCTTTGACTATGCAGACGCATTGAACATCGAGACTCGGGTCCACACGACGCCGGAACGCGCCTTTCGTGCCGTTGCGAGGGAGCTCAGCACGATGCGAACGGCAAGGCAGGGTGGCGCTGTGCTGGTGATCAATTCGTCACGACCCCAGTCTTACTACGAGCAAGCTCTGGGCGGGGTCGCGTCAGACTTTCCCATCATGGCTGCTCCGTCCTCACGAGCCGAGGACGACTTCCCGGCTCTCAATTGGCAAATCGCGAGCGCGAGGAGGATGTTTGGCTGCTATCTGCGCCTATCATTGTGGCTGCAGCGGTGGCTGCAGCAGGCTGAACACTTCGACCTGCCATTCTGCAACATCGAGCGCGACTTTGTGCTTGCCGGAGCAGACATCGACTTCGCACGCCGCTTGTTGGCGCAGGACATGGTGCTCTGGTGGTCGAGCACGCCGTCACCAGACCTTGGAGGGCGCGAAGAAGATGCTCACGCCGCTCAACGCTCTATCAAAGGAGACGAGGAGGGATTGCTGGAGATCTCTCGCCCAGGGCTGTACTCTCGAGTCGTTCTGGAAATTGCCATGCGCGACTTGGCGATGGACGCTGTGCTACAATCGGGCTCCGTCAATGACATGGAAGGGACTGCCGCAGGGTCAATGGCCTTCGACACGTCTTCGCACAATCTTGACGAATATGCAAAAGGCACTGTACACTCAGAGACCTCACTCGGTGATGCCGTATTGACATCGCAAGTCTTTACTACCGTCAAAGCAATGGTCAAGGCGTGGTTCATCGACAAGGTGCACGGAAAAGCTGCATACTCGGGACGACTCGCTGACAATTTCTGGAGATGGGTTTCCACCCCGGAGAGCGCACTCTTCGAGCCTGCACTCAAGGCCTTCCTGCAGGGACTAATGCGCAAAACGCTCCTCCAGCTGCTCGCAGAATTCAAGCGACTCGGAGCATCAATTGTCTTCGCTTCACCCAGTCGGTTGTTCCTCCTGACGTCTAAGCCCACGGGTGGAAGTGCAGCGGCATACGGCCGCTACTTGCTGTCTGCGGTAGCAAGCAGAGACCTCTTCAAACATTTGCAATTGGCCATCACCAACCACTGGGAGCTACTTCTGTGGATGGATGAAGCCAACTTTGGCGGCGTAATCTCACCGGATCCAAATGCAATTGAGCCCAGTCAGACTTGGGAGACTGACATGAACTGGAACGTCCAGGAATTCTTGCCTCGCGCCCTTCGTCAGCGCTTCGCTGCAGTCATCGGCGCCTTCTTGTTCCACTTGTACGAGAACAAGCGCCGCAACATGATTGCGTTCGAGCGGACGCCATTGCGGGTGATTCAGCAAGCGACGACGCCGCTTGCCGGCACGCAGAGAGACCACCAACTGGATGAATCTGCTGTGCAGAATGAAAGTGCGGACATGGCAGACCCGAACAAGGCCCTCGTCGATCCTCTCAAAACGGCGGAGATCAAAGCGGCCAAGGACTACGTCAATCACAAGCTCACTCGCCAATTGTTACGGGTGGTGGCTGAGGTTCGCCACGAGTATCAAGCTGCCCAAGCAGCGGGAGCAGAGGACGAAGAGGCATACTTTGAGGCCACCGAGCAATGGTCTTTTCCTGACCTTCCTGGCCGGCTCGCACAAGCGACGGGCGACCTTTCGCCTGCGTTGGAGTTCGTCAAGACCACGATGGCAGTCTTGGGCCTTGCTAAAGACTTGAATGTCGAAGTCGGCATTTGCCGTCGCAACCTGCTCGAGTTGCTCGGCGTTCGAGAATTCGCAGCGGTGGCAGAATGGCGAAACCCGTGCGAATCGTTCAAATTACCGATGGTCATCTGCTCTTTCTGCAACGATGAGCGGACGCTGGATTTGACGCGGGATGCGGATCTGATGCCGGCACGACCTGGAGAAGCTCGAGAGTGGCAATGCGCCTGCTGCAAATTTGCCTACGACCGATCAGCGATCGAAGCGCGCCTCGTATCCATTGCGCAGTCGCTGTTGTTGACGTTTGCGCTGCAAGATTTGCGTTGCAACAAGTGTGGAGGAGTCAGAGCCAACAACATGGCGCCACACTGCTCTTGCTCTGGAACCTGGGGACTGACGGTGTCCAGGAAAGATACCATGAGACGCTTGACGCTTATGCGCAGTCTTGCTCGCTATCATGCCTTGCATGTCCTTGAGAGCGCCGTGGAGCCCCTCCTAGCCAACACCTAGAGCCCCTCATCCATATTTGCAGCATCATTTGTACCTTTCCAGACTGTCACGAGCATTCAAACTCGCATTCTTGCATACCATACAACCAATGACATTGCTAGTATCCAGAGGAGACAGTCACTAGGGAGTTGCGCATCATCATTGTGAGCGGCAGGGCCCTCCGGTGCGCAGCACTCAAACTGTTTGACTCGCATCAAATCGTGTTGCTGGAGATGGACAATCATAAATACGCTCAGTACAGGGGCACCGGTGTTAGCTGAGTTTGCCAGAATCACCTCTCACCTTCTGGCAAGCATTCTATCATGTTGTTTCTTGGCTTGCAAAGCGCACAAAGCAGCTGGAGAGGAGGGGGATGAGCAGAGTCAGCAGGCTTAGCGAACACTTCGCAGTCATCCATAAAGCATAGCTTCTCACCTCCCACTCCACTGCCATCCTTTGCAAGTGCCATTCGCACGCGCTTTTCGGCGCCTTCTCCGACAAGATCTCGCAATGCCTCCCTTACCCTGGAGTCGACGCGGCGCAGGAAATGTGGTCAGATCTGCCAGGTCCGCTCTGGGAGCAGCCTTCGACATGCTCACCATTCTTCAAAGTAAGGCAGGAATTCGTACACGCTTCCGTCGCAGCCAATATCGATGTAGTCGGATTCCTGCAACTCGGCACCTCGATGCTGATCGTGCCCAGTATGCTGCAATGTTGCCGCAATAGCGACGCTGCTCAACCTAGCTGCCCGCCTTCCCACAATTTTGCACACTGCCTTGACAGTCTCGACATCTCCCTCGGCAACGTGCTCAGATTTGATACCTAACGTGTCCACCAGAACCAATCGAGTGGGCGAGTCGGCAGAACTCGAGGGCTTCTTGTCTGCGAGGACTGCCGACACGTACGCGGTGTCGAAGCCGTACTGCTTGTTTAGTAGCTCTGAGGAAAAACCTTGGAAGAGATGCAGAGAGTCCACAAGGTGGATCAAGACTGTCCGCACGACCTCGCCAAGATCTGCGACGGAGAAGCGGCCATGCACGTGAGCGATCTCCGACTTGAGCGCAGTGAGAGTCAAACGTACACATTCCGCTGATCATCTTCTCAAAAGCGTGGTGTCGAGGTCTGATCGCAGTCCGATCAACGGTATTGTCAAACAAGGTGATGAGTAGCGCGGCGCGCTGGAAGCGTTCCCAAAAGTGTCAGAAGACGACGCAAGCTCCAAACGCGCTCGGATGTCGTCATCGGAACGCACCTCGTCATCGAAGCCTCCCCATTCGGTGTTGATGATCATCGTCTCTTCACCGTGAGCGTGAGCCGCATTCATCTTGCCAATTCTTTCTACCGACTCCACATAAGCTCCATTGGTGCCTGTGCCAAAGATGGCTCCAAGCAACGCTCCCTTGGCATGGTAAGCGTGCGCCAACAGTGCTCCGACAGTGTCGTTGACCAGCGCATTCACCCGGACAGGGACATGTTGCCGATCCAGACACCCTTGCAGCAGCTGTACAACTTCTAGACCCACGGCCCCAGGACAGCTAAAACCTTTCGTCCAGCTGATAAGAGTGCCTCGATCTATAGCTGTCTGTTCCACGGGCTACAAGCAGTCGTGCGCCCCGTTGGAATGAGGTCAGTATCCTGGCTACTATGCCGCACATTCCGACGTCCTTGGTGTTATCACGCACGAAACTGAAGGTGAAGCCCATAAGCAAAGGACCATCCTGCGGGTTCTGAGGAGCCGCGCTGCTGAAATCCTTCAAGAACTTAGCCACTGAAGAGGCAATGTAGTCGAACAGGTCCTCGACTGGGCCAGTCTTGAGCTGATCGGAACTGTATCAGTGAGATGAAAGCTCGTCAAGGAATGCACACGAGCGACCCAGAATGTGTGAGTCGGACCTACTCACACCTTGTACTTTTCCTGCTTCATGCTGACCTTCCCTTCACCACCTAGCGTCACTTCGCATACGCGCCTGTGAGGATTGACAATGAATCTGTGAGCAGGGGAGTCCCTTCTGCTGTCATACGAGGCCGATCATGCCTCGCTCGTCTGCTCGGAGCGGGACAAAGCGCTTGATGATCCTACCCTCTACGCACAAATTCGTTCCGCCCAGGTCCAGAGCCAAGTAGACGCCTTTTTCCGATCCATCCGGCGTGCCCGTGACTGTCGGCAAACATTGCTGGCATCAGTACGAGCTCGCTCAACAGGGCTGCATTCTTCTGCACTTTTCGACAGAGGAAGCACGCAGCAAGTGTTGAGACGATTGCGTGAAGGCAGATCGGTTCCGCACGCACCATAGCTGGGTATCATGGCCATCGCAGCTCCGTGAGTCTGTAAGCCGTACACCATCCTTTCTCTGAACCTGTCCAAAATGCCTTGCAGCTTGATCGGCGAGAGATCGAACTGCTCCTCGATGGAAGCAAGGGCCGAGGAGAGCGAAGGGTGCGATGCGGAAGGCATCTTTGCGCGAGGGACCAGCGAGCAGTATGAGTCCCGCCTTGGTGAAAGTGTGCTTGCTTAGCCGCTGCCGCAAATGTTCAGGTGTCGGTGAGGAACTGTTGTGATGCTTTTTGTATGCGAATCGCGGGCGAGGCTATCTTCCGAGCTCGGGGCTGAGCCTCCTCTCTGGAGGTCTCTTGCTCGCGCTTCCAGAAGTCTTGCTTCAAAGTTGCCAAGATGCTCGCTAGCTTGACGTGACTAGAATGACAGGTTAACCAGCTGAGCAGGACAAGCGACCAAGAGAGGCAGCCCAAGAGAGGGATGAGGGAGGGAGTGCAAATGATGGAGAAGTGCATGCTGCTACTCTTGACTCCATCTGTAAACTTGAATCTTGAAGCTAAATGCAGGCACCGCTGCCGCACGTACGCGACTCGAACGTGACGCACGGCTGTGACTATGCAGTCCCCTCACCAGCTACTGTGACTGTAGCATGCAGCTGCGTTGTGACTTCTCGGGTGGAGCTCGGAGTCTTGGGCCGTGCGGGTCTCTGCGTGCTGCTTGGCGTGACCCTCTTCCCCGCCGCGTACAGTCAAGTTTCCTGCCGAAAGATGAGCTGCGCGCGACGCGCATGGGGGTGTGGCTTGAGCGAGCTTGAGTCAAGACTTGGAAGTCTCAAGTCAAGAAGGGATGATGGGTCATGCTGGTCGCTCGACCTAATCGCGGTGAAGCATAGAGAGTCGTGGGTACACCACGTGAGAGGCCGTGCGTGTGTGTTCATTTGCCTGCAAAGCGTCTCAAGACCTCAATGAAGTGTTCAGCTCACAACGGGACGAAACCGAGCTCTGAAAGCACTTGGTGCACCCATAACTCCGAAGTGCCCTCTCAAACAGACAAGTCTGGATCACCCGCAGTGCGCAGAAGTGCCCAATCCCAAGCCGGAATGCGTTATGATTACAGTTGCGTTTAAAGGTCATGTGGGGAGCGCGCAATACAATATCTCATCAGTAAGGATTGAATCGTCTGGATTTCTTGAGCTTCTCAACCTTTAGTTTGTCCTTCTCAAATTGTTCTCTGAGTGAGGCTAGCTGTTCGCGCTTCTTCTCCCTAATTTGAAAGCGGTAGAAATTCTCCAATTCTTTCGACTTCTTCTTTCCCGATCCACTTGCTCCATTTTCCTGCTGCGTCATGAACTTACTAGCGACGCGTACAGTCGAGCCTCTGGCAGCTGGTCCACTCTTGAATCCTGAAGCGTCCGCACCTCCTTCCGCAGTACGGCCGAAGCGTCCGCCTCTCTGAACAATGGTGAAGCCATCCTCATCAAGCATCTCTCCGTCCGGTCCGTAGCTAGCTACAGGCACGCCTCCCTTGCCTTTGGCCTGCGGGTGCTCCTTGACCCAAGTATAGTGGGCGATGACACTATCGACGTGCTTTGTGATTGCATCGGGAGTAGGCCTCTGGGCCCTGTGTCGCGAGATGAAGTACTCTAGACCCAAAGGAGGCACGCTCTGTCCCGCTTCAAGCGCTGCCTGACCGGCACTTCCTGGCCGCTTTTTCTGGCCATGTGGGTGCGAATCATCCATCGCAGCCAGTGCTGCTGCGTTTTGCGCATTGCGAATATCTGCCCAAGCATCTGGCCATGCCGTGCTGTCTGGCAAGCTGAGAGCGCGTTGCGCGCAAGAAGCGTCGAGAAAAGTGACATGTGCTGATACAGATGTCCTGTGCAAGCGGTGCGGATGTCGAGGGTCTGAGGGCGGCAGGGGTACGATTGCTGGAGGCCCAGATGATTTTTTGCCACCTTTACGCTTCCCGGCATCCGATGACGTCGCTACGCTTGTCAAACTGCCAGCTTGCTCCTGAAATTCTTGACTTGGACCTCCAACGTCCATCCCTTCTTCGTCCTCGCTGACAGAGCCGGGACGCTGATCCCAGAATTGCACAACTTCGATGGGCCCGGCTTTTGCAAAGATAGCCCGGACGTGTCGGTCAGTTGTATCCGTAGGTAGATTGACCACGAACAACGTTCGTGTCTGACTTGTCGTCGCTTCGACACGATCCTTCTCTTGATGGATTCTGATATACAGCACTTGAGATCCTAGGCGCAAGACACGAAAGCCAGACACCGTAGCGAAGCCAGCGGCGCCCTTGTTCTTCTTGGACACTGTACGCGATGCACTGGAACTTCGAACATCGTCTTCTGCGCGAGAGGCGGTCTTCGACTTTGAGCGAGCCATTGCGGAGACTTGAAGCGACGAGAAGGCAAGCTAAGTAAAGAGTCAGCCAGAAATCTTCCTTCCCACCACTGCCGTATGACGCTTCATCGCTCCACCGATATGACAACGTTCAGGATTGCAGAATGTATGCTCGTCAACGGTATGCCTAGCGTGGCAACCTTGGACTGTTGAGCTTGATAATGTGATTTGAATTCGATCATCTTCACGTTGACTTGACCTGCCCTCCCCTGATCCCGACTGCGCACGCTTTGCGCCCCAACGATGATCAAGACTCACCTCCTCACTAGGCCGCCTAACAAGACCGCTGTGTGCTCAAGATCTCCAAATGATGATCGGATAGGGTGCAAATGCGGTGGAAGAGTTGGACGTCGACGTCGAACTAACCATAGAAGCGGTTAGTTTGAGCCCAGGCACCCTGCGCTGTGCTGTGGTGTTGAAAGCGCAAGATCTCGCAATTTGAAGTTTGAAGCAGCCAAAATATTTCGACGGCTTATTCGGCCGGGCACAGCCGATGTGATCTACACACCGCTTTGGCTGCATACATGCATAGCAGGCTTCATCAGGCGCTGCGACGACCACGCTGCGGCAGTCAATTTTCGAAGGCGACGCGCAACAGGCCTATACAGCTGCAACGGCTAGGCCGCGCGCGCTGTGGCAGGGCTGGAAAATGAAGACCACGTGGCCTGGCGATCTCTGCAGTCCCATCTTCGCGCGCTGCGCTCGAATTCGAGCTCCATGCTGCGTTGACCTGCCTGCAAGATTGACATGTTCGCACTCATTCACTACAATCGCCATCGCACCTCCTCGATTCGACTCACATACACCTCAAGATGTCGACTGCCAAGACGTGAGCATCTACGGGCCCGTACTGCACTGGTTCCTGGAAGGCCAGACAGCCATGAGAGAGGTGGAAACTCAATACTGACGCATGATCCCTCCTTTTCCGCTTACCCCCTCTGCTGCTACTCGCTGAACCTGCCTGTCACTCGCCTCTTTTCTGTACTGGCTGTGTGGCGCATATTCTCGATCGCAGTACCGTTCCTTCCAAGCAGGACGTGCTCCTGCCCGAGACTTTGCTCAAGAAGCGCAAGTCTGACGCCAAGTCGCGCGAGGAGAAGGCGGCCGCCGCTGTCGAGAAGCGCAAGGTGAGCATCGGATGCCGAGCAAAGTGCACGACTGCTGCAATGTCAACACATGGGCTCGGGCAACCAGGGGCATGGCGAGCCATCCGATTTAGGCATGGCGGACGACCGCATGGCAGATGATGGGAAGGGTGTGGGAGGCAGCGGCGATGATTTGAGGGTTGGGAGTAAAAGTGATCTGGAAAGGAGGAGCTCGAACCCGCGAAGATGCAAAACAACCATCTGTTTTGGCTAGCTATGCGATGCTGCCAGCAAATTAACCATCTTTCGGGTCTGACGCGGGTCGTCAAAACTCCAGCGGACGAGCACTGGATACGCGCAGTTCAGCATCACCTGGGCAGGCTCGATGTTGCTTGGTGCTGTGCCGTTCTATGGCAGCTGGGATTGAGCATGTGCTGACATCGACCCATTGCATCCACTCAGGCCAATTGGCAAAAGCGCGCCAAGATCTTCAAGCGCGCCGAGCAGTACACGCGCGAGTACAAGAACCAGGAGCGCGAGCAGATCCGCCTTCGCAGGGCTGCCAAGGCTTCGGGCGACTTCTACGTCGAGGCTCAGCCCAAGCTCGTGTTCGTCATCCGTCTGCGTGGTATCTGCAACATTGCGCCCAAGCCCCGCAAGATCTTGCAATTGCTGCGTCTCTTGCAAATCAACAATGGTGTCTTCCTTCGTCTGACCAAGGCCACCGCCCAAATGCTGCAACTGGTTCAACCTTACGTCACTTACGGCCCTCCCAACCTCAAGTCTGTCAGGGAACTCATCTACAAGCGTGGATACGCTAAGATCGACCGTCAAAGAATTCCTTTGTCCGACAACAGCATCATCGAGAAGCACCTCGGCCAATACGGTATCATCTCCATTGAGGACCTTGTTCACGAGATCTACACAGTCGGCCCGAACTTCAAGCAGGCAAACTCCTTCTTGTGGTCCTTCAAGCTCCCCAACCCTAACGGTGGATGGGCCAACCGCAAGTTGACTCCTGTTGTGCAAGGTGGAGAGTGAGTGGCTGAGTCCTGGAACAGGTCGCCGCCGGACCGGATGGATCGGGACTGTCGTCGTTGCGATACGCTGACTGACTGTCCGTACACTTGACTCCTCTGCAGCGCCGGTGACCGCGAGGACGCCATCAACAAGCTCATTCGACGCATGAACTAAGCCTGTCGAGCAGCCGCTTCTTCAGGATTTCTCTTTGACTGTCTCGCTTGTTCAACGTCATCTCCAACATCACGATCTCTTGCACCTTACACGCCCCCCCCCC
>CCYA01000243.1:562467-596182 GCA_900000165.1 Ceraceosorus bombacis
ACCCCCCATCCAGCCTCGACCAGACATTCGATTCTGAGCAGCGCGAGCAAGATACGGTACGAATCCAGAAGCTAGCTGTTTGAAGCACTTTCACACAAGATGAGGCCATCAGCTCCCGTCGAGAGCGGTATGCCCACGGGCAAGAAGTACGTGAGTACATGCCTTGCACGCTCCCTTTCCCGGCAGTCTGTGTGAGACGAAGCGATGCTGATGCTCGCTCTCTCCCCCACCCCCCATCCCCCTCTCCATATTCGTCCCCTCGATTTGTGTTGCCGCTGTGCGCTGGATTGATCGCGAATTCTTTTCTTGCCTTGCCTTGGCGCGGATGCGAATGCGAATAGATGGGATGGTGGGGCGATTTTGGAGGTCCCAAGCAAAAGGGTCTGATTCAGTACTGTGAGTACGCCGGCCGAATATTGTAGCTATCTCCTCTCGAAGCCGGGGCACATCTGGAGCGCGTTACGTGAAGGCGTGCGAGGAAGTGGGGGCAGCGGCTCGCTGCGTGCCAAATTGCGAAGCTGGCTTGCATATCAAGAGATGCTCCTCTCCAGCCTCGAGGTGCCACTGCACGGATCAGCGGAGCTCTTGTCACGTCCGATCCAACTGAGCGTGTCCATCGACTATTCCCTCATCCCTCTTCCACTCTCTTGCGTCACACTCAGCCATCTCTCCCTTTCAGCAAAATCCCATGAAGGGAGCGCTGCATGGTTACCTCTTCTTCGGCTTCAAAAGAATCATGGCGCGCATGACCTACTTTGGCATTCCCTTCGCAGCCGGTTACGGCATCTACTCTTGGTCGTGAGTGCTTGTTCCTGCGCACGCCCTCCAAGCTGTCCAGGGCTGACCGGCGCATTCACTTGTGTAACGCGCCACTCTATGCCGTGCAGTGTCGCAAAGAACGAATTCTACAACTCAAAAGAGGGGCATCGTTTGTTGGCCGAGCACGAAGAGTAGATCAGGTCACCTTGTAGCTCTTCGACAGCGCTTTGCAATCTCTAAATGGTCATCATTCACTTGCATTTGGCGCACAAGCTCTCCGCTTTGCGTGGTCAGTCTTGTCTTCCTCCAGGTCCTGGGCCATGTCAGCTCAAAACCGCTCAAAAAGAAAACGCGGAATTACTATGTTGGGTCGTAGCGGAGGTTGGAGGGACAAAAGGTGTCAGGGAGAAGTACAGGCGGTGGAATGCCGGGAACGTGTGAATACAAGTTGCCCACCGTTTGGAAGTGGGATGAAAGGAGCATGTGTGCTCAACGCAGGAGGAAAAAGGCATGGAGAAGGTGGTGACACAACGCGGACGCGGGACTTTTGCACGTGGACCATGACAAGCTTCAGTCAGACGCGAGGCGTCAAAGACTTTGGCCCCTCGTCTCTAGGTGACCCTTGTCTCAATCCTCGTGGACGTCTCACTGCGCATTCAGCGTGCATTGTGTTCAGGTTTGCGAGCTGCGTCGGTACCTCCATCTTTTCTCGCCAGATTCCCGCCCGATATTTTCCATACTTGTTCACTGTGCTCGAGTCGTCCCGAGCAGCTTGTCGTGACTTTTCGAGCTATGCTGGTTTGTGTCTCGTTTCGCTCTGTCTCGTGCGCCACCTCGGTGCTGTCGCTTCCCTTCTCTGCCGGCCATGAACTCGCGTCTCTCAACCATGGCCCGTGTCTGGCGCGTGTTTCTCTCCAATTCATCCTCCAAAGCCTGCGTTTGCAAGAGCTGATCAAGCTCGTCGCGCTCTGGCTTGTCGAGCAGTGCCAGGATTCTCGACCCGTTTCGACCAAAAGATTCAGGCATTTCGGGTCGAATGAAAGTCGTGGGACTTCTGGAAATGGTCATGCCCACTGTCCGCTCCTCAACATCATGCACGTAATAGCCCGCATCTGCAATGCGAACGTCTTCGCAAAGATCAGCCAGGACCAATGCGGCGCTGGACTGCGCGCCTCTCCTCGCCTGCAGCGCTCGTGCAAGCATGCCAGTGGCTCTTTCCACCTCGTCTTCGAATCTTTGAGCTGTCACCTCCCTGATTGCCCCGCTACAATTGCGGTCGACGATGAAGGGATCTGAGCAGGCCGTTGGCTGTTAGCAAAGACTCATCAGGAGCATGCTTTGACATCAACCCAACTCCTCCTCACCTTGCACGACGATGGGGTTGTTGGCCCACGACTCTGGCTCATCGTACCGTTCTAGTGAGATGACGTCTGTAGTGTCGGAATCGTCCCAGTGACGTGGAGCAGATTCATCGAAAGCTCTCCCCGCTGCTGGATCAGACTTCTCGCCGCCATGATCGCTATCTCTAGGAGGCTCTGATAGTTCTATCGACTCGTCCACGGACACGGTAGAGTCGTCAGGTTCTTCAGAAATCGCGGTCGTGTCTGATGCTTCCATCTCGATGTCGTTGCTGGTCTGCTGACCATCTGTGGTCCGAATCAAGGCGGTGGATTCCTTTTGCCGGTGTTGCGGGTCTGCCTGACTTCTAGCCTCTCGATTCTTCTTCTTCGCTAGCTTCCTTTCCGCTTCAGTCATGTACGGCGTCCTCGGTATAAAGCCACCAGCAACGATAGAAGCTGCAGAAGTCTTGAACAGTCCCGAACTTCCGCGCAGCCACGCAAAGAAGCCGGCAAAGGCAGTGCCAAGTGCTTCAAGCTGCTCAGCAAGACTTTGTGGCTCTTGGCGGTATTTGGCACACTCGTGCGGGTCCCGCAAAAAGGTAAATGTGGTCTCGTACGACTTTGCCCCCACCAGTTCAGCTACATGCTTGCCTTGCTTGCGATCTCGCTCTCGCGCCTGCAAAATCTTAGCCATGACATTCGGCGCTTGAGGCCGAGGAGGTTTCCACATGCGTTCTTTAGGCATGTTCAGAGCTCTCAGAAGCTGAGGAGATTGAAGATTGGGCAAGTCGCCAGTGGACTGCAGATACTGTATGACCAGGAGAGAGAGGGCATAACTGCTCATAGACGGTTGTCCAAAATTTCCAGCTGGATCGTTCAAGAATCTTCGTTTGGCCCAGTGCTTGACAGCGAAGATCAGCGGTCGGAGCAGCTGGGGTCTCAACTCTGCGTAAGCTTTGATCAGTGCTGAATTCTGAAGCCCAAAGCGATCATTAATGTTGAGGTCCAGATCAAGTCCGGTTCTCGAGTCCTTGAATTTGACTAGATGCCCAAGCCATGGCGATAAGGTGTTCAGCCAGACGACAGCCAGACAAGATCAACGATTCATCCGAACGCGCTCACCGATCGGAACGGCAGCGTAGGCGACTGGAACGACGGACTCGAAGCCTTGCCGTCTAAGCGCCTTGCTGACGGTGTAGACGTCGTAAAAGTCCGGCATACCGCGAACAAGGC
Source organism: Ceraceosorus bombacis (assembly GCA_900000165.1). NCBI lineage: Eukaryota > Fungi > Basidiomycota > Exobasidiomycetes > Ceraceosorales > Ceraceosoraceae > Ceraceosorus > Ceraceosorus bombacis. Next base: position 565,800 of record CCYA01000243.1, read on the forward strand.
GCACCGGCCTCGGACTCGGCAACGTGAGATGAAGTGGCTGAAAGCGTTCCGACACAAGTCATGTGAGACAAAGTGAGTCAGCTTGCTGGCGATGCTGCTGCGAGTCACGCCCCGCGAAACAAGCATACTCACAGTAGCTGCTCCGAGCGGCCTTGTCTGATCCAGCAGCACCAAGTCCATGTCGCTCTCGGCGCCTTCCAAGCCTGTCACGCTGCTGCCGAACGGAGTGACGATCAGACCTTGATCGGGCCAGCCTTTGTCGATGGCTTTTTGCACTCTGCACAGCAGACCTTCCCTCTTGCGTTGCCATCGATCATCAGGTCTTGATGTCTGGCACGAAAGAGCATCAAGACATGTGTGAGTAAGATTGCTCTGTCTCGGCAACGCTGCTCATCACCCGCTCACCTGCCAAAGGGTCAGTATAGCTTCGCCGACCCCTCGCACTCCACTTTCTTGGCAAGAAGCGAGATGCTGCTTCTCTATGCGACCCATCTCGTCCACCTTCTGCAAAGCTCGCCTCACCAGCGCGACTTCTCTAGAAGCGTACATCTTCCTCGTCTCCGGGCTGCTACCACGAGCGGCAGGCGAAGGACGACCAGGCAGCGGCTCTGGCCTTCTGGGACCTTTGGGTGCGGTGAGAGGAACATCTGCGGCGCGTGCGAGTGAGGACTTTGCGAGCAGCTGAGGCTGCTGCGCAGGTCCATCGAAAGAGGCAATGCGCACTCCGATGTGTCCACGAGGCCCGTTCTGTGCAGGTAAGCTACTGGATTGACCCTGTTGAGTTGTCCGATTGGGTGCTGATCCAGAAGAAGGTCCGGATGGAGCTGCGCCTCGCGGGCCGGTTGCTCGCACCCTGAAAGGGGGTGCGGCCACATCACGATGAATGCCATCTGGCCCAGTCTGGATCGGAGAGATGTCTCCGACAGGAAAGAGGGACGTCGATGAGGACGTAGGCGAGGTGGAAGAAGAGCTTGATGAGGCGCGTGGCTGTGGCCCTGCTGAGCCGTTAGGAGCAGCGCGCCTAGAGGTGCGTTGCCTCGGTCCTGTAGGCACTGCATCGTCGCTCGCCATCCTGTCCGCTTCGTCCCTACTGAAGGTGACGCTGGTGGAGTGATAATGTCGAACGCTCACGGCGCAGTGCCTGACCAACAAAGACGCTTGCGGCTGAGCGCAAAGCCCACCGGCGTGCGCAGCTAGTAGCCTCGTCGTTGCGAAGTCCAACTTGAGAGGATGCTGTCAGATGGCGGCCATGTATGGAGTCGGATGGTCCGCAAAACAAGGTCGTTGCTCGGTAGAGGCGACTTTTCAAAGTCACGACTGACTGTGGTGGAAAGGAGATGATGCGGTACGAATTATTGCGCTGCGTGGATGTCGAACTGCGCTGACGGGCCGATTCATGAGACGGTAGAGCGCGAGGTAGGCGAGCGAACGGAGAGGCGATGGAGCAGGACAAAGAGGGTCAAGGGTGTGTAAGGTGCTCAGCATCGTCGTGACTCCCCTTGACTCTCGTTGTCTTCCCACGATGCTGAGCTCGACGGACCTCATCGACGCACACTCACACTCACACCCATCAAACCTCAAACCTGTTTGCACCTCCTCCTGAAGCAGACGACCGCCTTTGAAGGCGGGTGATGCATGGGTCAGCTGTCAGCAAGCCTGCAGAGGCCAGCAGCGTGTGGAGGGCGCGCTTTATGCCATCACGTGCGTGCCCCTTATTCTTTGCATCCGCCTGGGGGCCCATCAGACAAACTCGATCGTGGCCCTTCACTCACGACTACATCCACTCCGACTAGCTGGCCCTGCATCCCAACAACCACCCAGAAGTCTCAAGTGCATCTGAAACATCGCCAGCACCATCATCACCCGCCGGGATGCTTTTTTCGAATCGAAAGCATCAAAACGTGGAGCTGGCCTGATACCTACACTTTCGTCGTCAACGAGCTCCCATTCACGGTCCAACGCCGATCAGCTTCAGCGACGTTAAAGATCGTGCGACTTGGGCGAAGCTATTGCGAGTCCCCCTCCGTCCTGCTCAGCCCAAGTCACTGCAAGGGCAAGATGCCCGCAGAGGACGAGGTGAGGCATTGATAGACATGTCGCGTGTCTACCGACGAGTACTCACGCCTTCACGCATTCACGCACCTCGCTCACTCTTGCTCTCAGTTCGGTGCACTTCGAGCTCGAGCCGCTGCTAGAACACAAGCCTCGCAAGCTACACTAGCAGCAGAGCGAGCCCGGAAAGATGCTGCTGAGCGCAGCAAGAGAGAGGCAGCCCAAGTGCTTGAGCAAAGAAAGCAAAAGGCGGAAAGGGAAGCAGCTGTGAGGGCAGAGCAGAGAAAGAGAGATGATGAAATTCATAGGAGGAAGCTGGAAGAGGCGAGAGCTGCTGCCAAGACCGAGAGAGCGGAGCGGGAGAGAAAACTGGCAGAGGAGAAAGCAAGGGGCAAGAGGACCGCAGCAAAGGTGTGTGCGATCACCCCTCCTCAGCCACTTTGCACAATCGCCGTCGCAGCCTAAATTCTCAGCTCTGCTCCTCACAGTCCAATGCAGCCTCTTCATCGCTCCGACAAGACTTGATCGATTCAGCAAAGGGTACTCGCTCGGGAAGCACCACAACCCTGACCAGAGAGGAACAGCGCGCGCGCAAGAACCAAGCCATGTGGGGCGAGCCAGCGAAAAAGTCAAAAAAGAAGCCACCCGCTCCTCCCGTGTCGAAGCGTTACTCAATGACGCCAGGAAGATCGCTGCATATCTCATCAGCCCCCGTCGGCAACAGAAAGAATGAGATGCTGGCCATTGGTGTTGGTCGTCAGACCTACCGGAGCATCGAAGACGTGGAGCGCGAACTGAAGGCTGCTCGAGCGAGCGATGATCCCGCGCTTGTGAGAGAAGCCCTGCGCAAGCAGACGGAATTGGAGACGCTCGAGCGCAGGCGAAAGGCAATGGAGAAAAAGCGCCTGATGGAGAGTGGGAGAAAACCGAACCAGTCGGATGATAGTCTATTTGGCAGTGACGACGAGGAACAGCCGGATCACAAGAGAGCCTTGAAATCGGAGCTCAAGGCAAAGATTGGCAGCACCTCTTCTGACAAACGTGAGGCTCGAGCAGCCTCCGACGATCGCCCTTCGAAATCGCTGGCGACGAAATCTTACGGTGTCAACCCAGCAGACTTTCTTCCCGGTGCACCTTCTCGTCCGCTGTCCTCTACAGGCGCCGCCGCGAAATCGCAAAAGCCTTCGGATGATGAGGTTCGCAAGACAAAGCAGAAGCTGGCCGTAGGCGGCTCTAGGAATGCGGGCAGACAGACGTTACCTGTGCCTGAGAAAGTCTCCATCCCAGCCCGCGAGACTCCTAGAGAAAAGTTCATTCGTGAAGATGCGGAAAGGAAAGCGCTACGGAGAGAGGCACAGAAAGCTGCTGGCATGGTCCACGGACGGCCCAAGGCTGGTCGCTCCCAGAGATACGAAGAGAGTGATGGTGAGAGCGAGAAGGAGGATTCTGACGACTACGAGTCGGATGGGAGTGAAAGCGAGAGCGGCGCATCTGCGGGCAGATACAGAAAGAAGAGCAAGCGAGACGATGTGCGCTCCCAGGTCTGGGCTGCGCTCGGTATGGATCGTAGCAAGTGAGTGCTGACTCATCATCTCGATGACGTCGAATGGCGCGCTAATCAATTCTGACCTGAATGCCAGGTACGAGAGCCGAGATGTCTACAGTGACGATGACGATATGGAGGCTGACGCAGCGAGCGTCTATGCCGAAGAGCTGAGGAGCGCGCGTCAAGCAAGAGAAGAAGACCGTAGAGAGGAAGAGCTGGAACGAAAGCGGGAATTGGCAAAGGCAGCCAAGAAGCGTGCTAGAGAGGACCGTCGCTGAGGAGAATTGAATCACACATCATTAATGCCGCATTTAGTCATCGCGCCTCGTTGCAGATCTCGTGGTAAAGCACCGGATGCACGCAACAAGGTAGCAGCAACACATGTATAGGAGGTCTTAATCTTTAGCAACATTCATCATCAAGTCATGCAAATTACAGAGGTCTATGCAGCTGCGTGAAAGTCGGGTCCGCCTCCCCTACAGTGGGTGAACGAAGGTGCAGGAAGCATAGGATCTGAGGAGGTGCATCTCAATGATTGTGATTTGTACGGTAAGCACATGCCGGGGCGGAGCGACGAAGCGATTGACTTCACAAGTGTCGGAACAGTGGGATACTGGAGGGGTGGTGCGAAATTGATTTGTACATTCTGTTGCATTCCGACCACCGCAAGCGCATCAGAGTGGAGTAAAGTTGGAGAAGAGCTTCTGCGTCACACGAAGAAAGCGCGCGAGGCAGCGGACAGTACATTAGAAGGATGCTGAGAAGGTGATCTACTGTTCGCTCCGTGTCGACGCGCTCCGAGGAAAGTTGGACGACCTAGGTGCATAATTTGCGGAACCGAACGGTTCCAATGGGAGCAACGCTAGTGTTGTTCATCGGGTCTCCAGAACGAAAAGTATCTCCGACCAAGCTGACATCGTAGGCTTCAAATAGGGTGGCTACGATCATCTTGAGCTCTGCGACCGCGAGGTGACGACCGGGGCAAGCCCAACGGCCCAGGCCGAATGTGATGAAGGCAGGGTCGCTTTGTACGGCAGGACGATTGCCGACCCATTGACGACCGTCGAATGTGGTCCCCTTCTCACCATACGCTTCGACACTTTCGTTTGCTCGCTTGACATAAGGCATCACGTTGACGCCCTTGGGGATGACGTAGGGTCCAATACGCACTGGCGCAGTGGTGCAGCGGACTGGTGCAAATAGCGCGCCATTGGTACGAAGTACTTCGCGGATGAAGGAGTCGAGCTTCTGTGCTTGGCGCAAGCCTTCAAGAGTAATGCACTTGTTGCCTTCGGCGTCGATCTCGATGATTTCGGCAATCTCTTCGCGAAGCTCGTCTTGGTAGTCGCGGCGTTTGGCGAGCGTCATGACACACCAGACTGCCATTACCGCGCTGCGACAAGGTGCAAAAAGGATCACGTCTCAGCTCAGCCGCAACGTACCAAGCTTCGCAAATACCCGAGCTTACCTTTGATGGACCGAAGCAAAGATGATGCCAAGGCATACGATGGCCGACCACATGAAGTTGAAGAAGCTGATATCACCCGTTGCGCGATTGCGGTGCTTGGCCGTCAAAATGTCCAAGAAGGGAGCGTAGTCTGAGGACTCGACGTCTAGACCGTGGTTGATGTGAGAGTCGACATTCCTCCACAATTGAGGAACAATGCCAAAGAAAAAGTCGGGGATGACGGTGCCAAAGATGACTGCCAGGGTAGTTTTCAGCGCATGCAAACGAGGGTAACGTGCCCAAGATTGGGTCTAGAGTCGCAGGTAGGAGCACAAATGAGTGCAGAGCCACGTACGCGCGCAAGTCAAGCAACTCACGTTTTCGTAGATTCCGCTGAGGTGAGCAATGCCTACGACAATGCGCATGAACCTGCCGGTCATCTCTTCGTTGAGGTAACGCTCTCCGAGGATCAAGACGACCATTGCGCGTGCAATTCCACGGTGGATCCATGTGTACATGTCGTCGATCAGCACCTCGTCCGGAGTCTCCTCTCCCGCGTGCTTCTCGAATAGTTCATGAGCCTCCTGAGCAAAGATGGGCGCGACTGTGGGGAAAGAGAAAGTGTTGGCAAAATCTCAAGGGTGCCAGACCGGGATTCAGCGAGGGGAACTTACTCTTTTCGACGACCCCACGCAGGCGAGGTGTGACGCCATCTTGCACCAGCTTTTCCAATTCTTGCACGAACGTTCCGCCTTTGAACCATAGCATGAACTCCATCTGCAGGCTCAAGGACAGCGTTATTCGCTGGTGGCAAGATGGCAAAATCTAGACAAGCGCGGTCGAACTTACGTGAAGGACGGACGTGACAGCTTGCTCAAAAGAGTAATTGTTCGCATCGGTCAGGACATCCTGATGGACCAAAGGTCATTCAACAAGAGCGGCCAGTCAGCATCACCGCGGGCGCTCAATGCTTACGCAGCACACCGACCTACCTTGACATATTGGTGATCAACGATGTACTCGAGTCGACCGTGCCGCGGAATACCAACCACTCCACCGTGTTCTTTCAACGCAGCAGTGTAGGCTGCGTGTCCAGCTTCGGACAGCTGGACATGTCTCTGTCGATAGTACCCGAGGCATGAATGTGAGGATCAGCGTTGGTGCGAGTCGTCGGGTTCTCACACTGCAGCAGCAGTACGCACTGGCACGTGGACGATTGGTGGGGCTGGATATGCGGTCTTGATAGGTTTCTATCAGGCCGATGTCGCCATGCGACGGAGAGCGTTTGGTCAGCATGAAGCATCGCGATTTGCAGCCTTTACGTTCCACCGCCTGCAACCGCAAACGCGCGCGCAAGTGAGCAGCGTTGACCGTGGTGCAACCGCATCGGGACGGACGCGTGCGCGACAGCTTGGACGCATGCGGTAGGCATCTGCGCTGATGTGCACTGCGTAACACGCACAGCCACGACCGTCCAGCAGTGGCTCTTCATTTACTCTTGGAACTTTCACCTACACGCATTCCCTCCACCATCTCTCGGCGCTGCAAAAGCGGTCGGTCAAATTGGCGCAGCAGAACTTACTTTGGGAGACGCCTTGACAAGATGCTGAAGAGAGGACCCCAAATGGCGAAAGCCGAGGTGGCTGAGAAGGCTGCCAGCACGATGAAGAGGCCAGACTATTGCAGCCAGAAGTGTGTTTAGAGAATCGTCCGTTAGGTGCGCCTGCGTTGCGAACGCAGAAACGGCGAAGACAGTGATGATGGCGAGGACGGTGAAAGTGGATGTTGCGCCGCTGTCTAAGCGAAGCAAGGACGGTGACGTGGATGTGAGAAGTGGACCCCGGCTCAGCAAGTCGCCAGAAGACTCAACAGAAGTAGCAAAAGTACTGTTGAGTCTTTTCAGAACCGACATGGGCATGACCTCGAAGTGAGGCGCGAACGATCTTGCCTGTGGCACAAGCAGCGAACCCATTTTGGATGGATGGCAGATCTTTCTCGTTCGGGGGTCTGGAAGAAGTGGTTACTCGGAAGCTACGTAAAGGAAGCGGATCAAGGTTTATGACTACCCACTGGTTTGCATGCGCTGTCGGACTCAAGCTTTATAGGAGAGCTACATCCAAGAAGCTGCGCACGAACGAGCTCGACAGGGCAAACTTTGATCGACAAGCCTAATGCCTAATGCCTAATGCCTTGGCATAGAACGAAGCCGTGGAATTTCCTCAAGATAGGAGCCTACCTCGCAAATCCCTGCCCAGCCTCTAATCGAGGTCGCGGAGCCGAAGTGTGTTCAAAGGTGTCACGCTAACAAACTTTGATCTCAGACGGCAAATCTGCAATCGATGGTGCACATGGTGATCACGACGTCCAAGTCGAGTGGCAATGTGCTTTTGCCACACCATGGGCCGCCAATGCGTCAGTGTAGGAGCGTCGGTAGTGCACACAACTGGTATGCAGGGATGCAATCGGATGTTGCCCACTTGGTCGATTGGTCACTCCTCTGGCAAGTCTGAGCCTGAGCCCGAGCCCTGGTGGCAATGGCGGCAATCACCAGTGCTGAGGCAGAATGCGACAGTGAGTTGAAACAACAAACAACAAGGTTTAGCTCAACGCTAATTCATCGCCTTACCCTATCTTTGGTGTTTGCTTTGCTCTGGCGCCCCATTCTAAAGGGTACTGTACCAGAGCAAAGGACGGAGCCGAGGGTGAAGATTGCTATTGTCAACATCACGTCATTGCTTGGGTACCCGAAAGGCCTATGGACCCACGTCGAACCTGTTGCGACTGTGCCCGAGCGGCAACACTCACAGTGAGCGCTGCCTGATCAATTTTCTTGGCTGTCGATATCTGCCGGCTGGCTGATGTGCTCGCGAAATCCTGTCCACAGATCTCGAGCTGAAGTGGCCCCACAGCGAGGGACTCACAGCACTGCTTTCTTGATAGACACGGCCTGACCAAAGCGTCGCGCAATACGTCGCACTTTTGACGCAAAACGGCACGACCTCGAGTTTTAGATGAGTCTGTTACTCACACTGCTTTGCGCAGAACGATCGACTGCGCAGCACCGATACGCAGACTCGAGGCAGTCCAGCAGTGTTGACGTGCTCGAGGTATAGTCGTTGTGGCTGCTCCGGTGTCCACCTTCTGCATGGCGGTTCACCTTCCCGTTTGGGCGAAGGGCCTTTAAGCGCCGACGAGCGACAGATGTCCTCACTTCGCACACATCGCAAGATCGCTCACGCAGAACGCTATGGTTCCGCCATGGCTGGACATCAGTCTCCCGATCGACGCCTTCAGTATAGCGTATCAGAGGCTCTCCGCGACTTCCATATGAGCTGGAGGTCATGTGGTGGAATGTGCGCCCAACGCAAGGGATGATGACTAGGCGGCGAGTGCGCCGAAACGCCTTATGGTGCGGTCAGCTTTGTGTCATCCACCTGGCGATTTCTTCGAATCGCGCGGGAATGTGGGACAGACTTGCGCCGGCGCAAGGACGGCGGCGGGCTCGCAGTCACGAGTATAACTAGCATCATCACCCGCAGTCCGACTCGCGCAGGGGCAAAGCCCTACGCCCAAGCGCGGCGCCTGCAGGCAGGACTTTACTCGCATCTGCGCTCAGCCAGCCTACAGCCTATGCAAGACTTGCCAGCATGCAAAAGATGATGTAGCGTTCTTTCTTCATCTTGTGGATGGTAATGATCATTACCCGGCCATGCGGCAATTGTGGATACAAAGTCAAAGCGATCTGCCCCAGGATCCCATCTCTTGCCCTAATTCTTTTCAGCGAATCAGGCAGGCTTCGCAGCGGCCACGGGGCGGAGTGCGAACTCAATTCGTGATTCCCGCCGACGCAGTATCAAATCAAGTATCGAGCGAACCTCCGCGCGGACGCCCGCGAAGCGTGTTGACGCGCGCAGGCATCAGAAGCTAGGTGCGCAGACAGCTCGACGTGCAGCAGCAGCATGCACTTTCAAGGCTATACACTTTTACCCGCATGGTGCCTGCTGCAATTTGTTCACACCCTTTGGCACCGCTCTCGGCACCCACAAAGAAGAGCTGCAAAAAGGCTCGACAGCGGTGACTGCCTACATGAGCATGTATGACGTCGTGCAAGTATAGTGGGATGTCCACCCACTATCAAGTTCGCGGGGTCGATCACTCAGCCGGGTGCGGTATCGCGCACATCATCAATCACTCGCATTGAGTGCTAGGCAAGCATTGAGGAGCAAGTCTTCAACGCGCGGACTCGGGTCGCACATAACGCAAGCCACGGGCAGCCCCACTTCAATCTTCTCGTAGGCGATCTCGGCACACGGAGTGAGTGTTGCCATCTGGCTTATGCAAGGCTTTCTAAGCGCCGCTCAGCAAAATCGAGGCGAACATCAGGATTACTCACCAACTTGAATCATGAATGGCGAACGCCATTTGCTGTTATCTCATCCCATCCAAAATGGCTTACCCTGCTGTCTCGGACAGATCGGTTCTTGCCCAAGTCATTGAGCACGCTGATGGTCGTCGGAACCTGCATTCGTGATTCACGATTCATGGCAATTCCGAACGCGCGCTCCAAAACCTCAGCGGCACCGCTTGCGCTTTCCTGACGGAGCCGAAAAAGCTTCTGATAGCAAGAAAATCGTGGATCGCGTAGAGGTGCGCCATATGCCCATGCACCACTACTACAGTCTGTGTCCTTGCCAGGCCGTGCCTGCCCCATGGGAGATGGCACAGCTAGCCCATCCTCTTTCAATCAGGTGCATGCGTCGCCGCACGCTGATGCCCCGAACATCGTTTATGCGAGACCGAGGGTCCTCGCGAGTCAGATTGTCTGGGGGGCAAGTGCCTTGAGAAAGAGTGGGTACTTTGCATGTCGCCGACGCTGGTCCCAAGCGGAGGTTCAGCGCGTTGAATTCAAGCTCCCCCTTTTTCTCGAAATCCCAGTCTGTACACTCGGCGGAGGCAGCGTTCAGACTCAGTCGGAGTCTCATACCCGAGCGTGCTTGGCAGCTTCCTTCCTTGTAGAGCAAAGGCGACTGATCAGCTGTGAGCAGCAGGTGCAGGAAGAGCAGAGACGTGCTACTGCCTCGATTATGCGTGGACAATGTTGCCCAACAAAGCACTTGAGCACGGACTCGCGCAGCTGCATCCGCACCAGCTCAGGGGCAAGTATCACCTGCTGCCATACATCTTCACGCAAAAGTGGGCAAGATGCTGCCAGCAGAACATGCAGCCACAATGAGAGTCTGGGTGGTGGCCGAGAGCTTTCCCACACTCTTCATCGTCGACCTTTCCTCAAAATTCGGCGCATAAAGGCAAGAAGAAATCCTCTCCAATTGCCCAAGCTCGGCGAGAATGGCCGGGTACATAGTCTTTGAGGGTGTTTGAACGCGTAGAGGGGTGATAACTTCCAAGTGCCGGACTGGCGCGAAGAGGCAAGTCCGGAGGAACCAGACTGGCGGGAAAGCAAGGTTCAAACTCTACCTTTACGTTACGCGCTAGCAAAGTGTGACTGCTGCACCCTGCTGCTTGTGCAGCTAGCGTACACATGCATGCATGCATGCATGCATGCATGCAGCACGCACGCACGCACGCTCACTTTCTCTTCTGACGGCGGCCAAACCCTGCATCACCCTTGCTTGCTGTGGTGGATTTGGCACTCGGAGAAGCAGCGCGGCAGACGTGCGTCACTTGCCTGCCTATCTTGGCCAAGCAAGTCGGAACACGCATCGCATCGGCAGGGGGGGGTCGCGCGTCGCGTCTACATTTCCCACCAAGGCAAGTCTAGCGCGTAAATTGATGCCCGTCCTCTGCTAGACCTCGACGAATTGCCCTTGCTGTTCGAGCGACTTGTCCAAAAAGAGGCGAGGCACGGCTGCTGGCTTCGAACTTGCATGGCTTTCGCACCGTTCGTCAGCTGTAAGGATCCGGCGACTGAGCATTGTCCACGCCCAGCATGGCTCATTTGGGAAGGCGCGACACGTCTGAGGAACCATACCGCCAGGGAAGCTAGCGCTTCCTTCCCCCTTTCTCTTGGTGTATCCGCTGGGGCAACACCGCGGAACGCCCCTTACCGCTCAGAAGCCTGGTATGCAAGTCTCAGCTCGGCATTATTTCCCACGCCCTTTCCCCTTGCCTTTCTGAGACAAGCTCAAGCTCAAGCTTTTTGGGGTCGAGAGAAAAGTGGCGGCGGCGATGGAGGCTACGACGCGGTTGCTCTGCGTCCACCAAGCAAGCAGCACAGGTGGATGGGCACTTCATCGCATGCACGCTCAAAGGGGCAACTTCGCGACAGCCGGCTTTCGCTGTAGACTGCTCATCAGACTCGTCTTGGCAAAGCAGCGCAGTATCAGTCCATCATGATATGTATGAGTACGTCGTGCGTGCACCGGTGCAAAGTCCTCGCGTGCAGCAGGGATCAGCAAAAGCATGTCTTGGAACGGGCATTTTGTTTTTTACGTACAGCTGCTGATTGTGCTCCTTGGCTAGAGTGGTGTAGCGCATTTGAAATGATAGCTTCGATCAGCTAGCTGCATGATGCCCGCGAAGCCTATGGCTTGATAGAGCATGTCTCAATGTCGCAGGGGTCTGCAAACACGCGCTCGAACTGAGTCATCCCACTAAATTCACGACTGCGGCTGCTTATTTGATGAAGTGCTGCACGCGATCGATCGTATTTGTCGTTTACAAACTTGCTTTCGCTTTCCAGTGCGATGCGTAGCCACCACAGTCTCTCCCTTTCTTTCTCTTTTCGGTTCCAAATCGGCAGAGCGCACTGCACGCCTTGAGAGGCCAGATACATGCATTCCCTTGTCGTCAATGAAGTGTCCGACAGGTAGCTGTCCACAATGAGCCATGGGGCACTACAGCAGCAGCAGGCTGCTGGTCTTGAGATGACAGCAAGATCGCAGCATGTCACAGAGCTCTTATGGCGGCACAGCACCTCGAACAGGAGGCGCGGTGGACATCACCAGGTCGGAGTCTAGGTACGGCAAGTGCTTTCCGGGCAAAAGGCCGAAGCAAAGCGGAGATTGGTGCACCATGAGGTCGATGACGGTGTCGGTGATCGATGTAGACGTGCTGGACTGAGATCCGTACTTCTTAGCCGATGCCTCCACTTACAACCACAGTCTGCCAAGATGAAGCTTGCGCGAACAACCATGTGGTCGTCATCACAGCCACAAAACTTTCATCTGTCCCAATCGGGCAAGTCGAGGTTCGACCAGTCCTCGTACGGACGAGCGACGTGATTACAGGCGTCTTGCTCCTGGACCCGATTTGCCGGAGCCATTTCGGGCCTTGATGGCTCTGTCGGAGTTCGAATTGCCAGGAGCACCTAAGTCTAGCGACGCTGACGCCTTTGCGGAAATGATAGAATTTTAGCTCGCGTTTTGAGCTCCCAACGAACCGGCACTCAAGGGCCCGTCCCGGCCCGGTCCATCTTCCGAGCCGTTGGATCTTGACTCAACGTTCGTATCGATCGCTGGGACGCGAGGGCGATGGTCCGGCTTTGTTCTGGCGCCCTGCACCTTCAGGGGTGCTGCTCTTAATGCAAGCGAAGAGTTGCGATGTGCGCGAGGTTCGGCCACATTGTCCCATTGGCCGACCTCAAGACGTCGAGAGTCGACCTGCGCTACTATTGACAAGAGGCGCTACGTCTAGCGCCACGTGACAGACGCCATGAGGCCAGACCTCATATCAAAATGACGAGCAAGAGAACAAACATCAACGCCTGCCGTAGAAAAGGTGTGGGCGGGTCAAGATCGTCCGCAGAAAGCAGTGCCTGCTTGCTCATCAAGCTACGGGGCAGTAGCGTGAAAACCTGATGACGCGACCCCACGCACTCACAACGACAAGCAGCCAGACACACCATCCACCACATCTATCGTCGCTCCGTCTGGCAATTTCATCCAGTCGGCCCATTGCCCTTTTGAGCCTGCTCTGACTCGTATCGACTTCCGAATCGAGTGCTCCCACGAGCTCCACCTGTTCGGCTATCTCTGTTCCGAATGCGGAAGCTTGCGTACGCAGGGAGGTGAGGGAGCGACCGATAAGCGACAGGGTGTTGTCCTGCTGGGCCAATAATGACTGTCCGAATAAAAGGATGAGACGTGAAGGAGTCAGACTCGAGATCGTCACGCGCATGGCCGTGCGACTACTAGCGCACGTCGACCATGCGCTTGCTTCTCAGCCCTCGACACTCACTTGTTGCTGTTCGCGCTCAAACGCCTCGACATCATCATCTCCTCTAGAAGCACCTCTTTCCAGATCAGCGTCCGCATCTCCCGCATCAGGCGCATACTTTCGAGTCGTCGTAGGTCTTTCTCCCGGCACTTTGGACAAGCGTTTGAATTGCTCTTCGCAGTCCTTGACGAATCTTCTCCTGTTGCCCAATTCCTGCTCATCCAAGCCAAACCTTTCGGGCGACCGGGATACCACATTTACGCTCTCCCTTACATCCGCAATGTCCGCTTCTAGAGCTTCGAGGGCATCTACGAGCGCATCGTGCGCCGCTCTTTGGGAGTCCGTGTCCGTGTTCGTGCTTGAGGCCGAGCCTTTGGAATATGTACCTGCTAGCTCTTGCGCTGACCTCAACGAGTTACGCAGCTCGGCGGCAAAGCTGTGGTATGGATCCGTGGCCATCTCGGTAGCGCACCGCCGCGAGGAAATCAGCGCGTGTGACTGACGTAGATTTATCGAGCTGCGTCTTGCTCAGACTTCCGACCGAGGTGCTAGACGTCGGAGTAGTGGAATGTCCGAAAAGCTGTTGAGCCGCACAACAGTGTTGATCAGCGGGTGTATGCGAGCAGAGGGTGCAGCCAGGTAGCAGCGCCAAGTCACAGAGTGAGAGGCTTTTCTGAACGTCTTCGGAGGTCAGGCAGAAACGGGCCGAGTTGTCAGATGCTGACAAGTGGTCATGGCCAAGAGTGTGATGAGTCTTGAATGGTTGGTGTCGTGAACGCGAAACCGCAATCAACTTTGACTAAGAGCGCAATAACACGCAAGCTTGCAAGCCCTGCGCTGATCAACGGGACAATGCGATGGCGCAAGAGAGGTCACGTGCAAAGATCAACACCTGCATGCATGCGGGGATGAGCATCACGGGAATCACGAATCGAGCGTCACGAGCAGCCACTTCGTCAGGCACCTCGATCACGAAATCAAGAATTGATGAATCGTGAAGTGAGCACAAGAAGGTCGAGGACCGGTACCGCACCTTGCTAATGTGTGCCACCGAAGACTTGCAGCTCGTCTTCTCTGCGCGAAGCTCGAAGGCTTGAATTTGAAACGGCTGCCTCTTTTGTATCTGATGCGCTCACCAAACGCGGGCCCGCCACGCGGAGAGTCGCAAATTCGAGAAGACGTGCAGGTGTGCTGCTATTGCTGAGCAGCATTCGTCTGATCCCCTCGGACAGGGAAAGACGACTTCGGCCTGATTTTTGAACTTGTTAGACATCGAGGCAGCGGCCCTGTGACACTCGGTGTTCAGCACGATATAGAGGTGAGATTTATCGCAAATGCAGTCATCCAGATGTGTCCTACTTCTGACTCTCCTATCCGAAGGACCGCCTACAGCTCCTCGTGAACTAATGCAGCAGGCTCATCGTCCCCATTCAAAGCTTCCTTGACCACAGCCTCCACACTTCCTTCCGAGTCTTCCCCGCTGACCACTTTGCCAGCTGCCTTGGCTGCTTTGCCAGCAGCAGCAGCCACACCTGCCTTGACCGAATCGACAATCGAACCTTCGTCGGCAGCTGCTCGTCTCGCATCTGCGCCCGGGCCCTCAATTCCGATGAGCTCAACTTCGAGGTCAGAAAAGGCGAAGAAAGAAAGCGCACAGGGTCAATGTATGCTCGGAGCGATTGAGTCGGCTGATTGCGCGTGCCTCCACATGCTCACCGTCGAAGACCAACGTGGCTCCTCCTGGGATCGTCCCTCCAGCTCCGCGCTCCCCATAGCCAAGCTCGGGCGGAATTTGCAGCTTGCGCTTCTCTCCAATGCACATGCCTAGTAGTCCTCGATCCCAACTATGTCGAGCGTCAAGA
This sequence comes from Ceraceosorus bombacis, assembly GCA_900000165.1. Lineage (NCBI taxonomy): Eukaryota > Fungi > Basidiomycota > Exobasidiomycetes > Ceraceosorales > Ceraceosoraceae > Ceraceosorus > Ceraceosorus bombacis. Next base: position 580,882 of record CCYA01000243.1, read on the forward strand.
AAAGATGGCCCTTGTTGTCAGTTCGACGAGCTCGCTCTCATGCGTTTGAGATGTCATCTTGCCTCACCCTCCAATTACTTGACCAACACCGATCGTGAATGTCTGCAAGATGCAGGAGGCAGCAAATTAGCGCAGGCTGACTCAGATTACGCCAGCTTCGCCTGTGCTCACGAACGGCTCTCCCCGCGGGATCGAGGAGTCGAATTCTTTACCATTCCAAAGCTTGCCAGTATAGTGCCTGCAACGTAACGAAGCATTGATGTCAGAGGTGTGATGATACACATGTAGAGTCCTCGCGCTGCTCAGCAAATCGTCGTCCCGAGTGAGATTGCAGCCCACAGCTCCTCCCTCCTCTTGAGCCCCGTGTCCGAGCTCGACAGCCAGACTGGCTCCTCTCCGCGCAGCAGCGTCGTGTGTATTCCTACGAGCATCGACAACTCACATGCTAAGCTTGTCACCGTTCTCCGACTTAATGCTGCACTCTGCAGGCTTGTGCTTGACGCCGACTTGAAGTTCTTTGGGAGGATCTTTGGCGAGCACGGAGCCCGAAGTGAGCGCGAAAAGCGCGACGGCGCCTAGAGCGAGAGAACGCGTGTTGAGCATTTTGGAGGATGAGAGCAGCTGTGAGGCCCAGGCAGTGTTGTTTCAAGATGGTCTGAGGTGAAAGGGCAGACTGAGCTCGCTCGACAGTACTGTGAGATCTGCTGGTTGGATGATGTTCACGAAGATGATGGTTTGTGCATGCGTGATCCAACAAATACGTGCGAAGTCAAGTGCCACGTATGCTGCACACTCACGTGAGCCTCAGGGCGCTATATATGCAAAGCGCGTGCTCCACAACTGCGCAAATACTTTTGACTCCTCGCAATCTTGAATTGAATGGAAATTAAGACAATTTGAATCTTGAATTCAATCAAGAGCACGTGAATGCTTGGACTCAAAACCACACCTCTCGCCTTGCAGTCAAGACTTGATGACACTTGCCGTCGATCACAATGCCGTCGAAGCAATCAGCTACATAAAATCAGCAGTGTGAAGCGTCGTCGCGCCGCATCTTCATTACTTCAGATTCATTCTGACCAAGCACGCCACATTGCTGAAAAGAAGCCATCCCCTCTGTGTAGGGCAAAGGACAGAAGCACATGCAGCCAGACAGCTCCGTTTCCAAATGGAGGTCAGGGTAGGATCCCGCGCTTCGAGCAGAAACACAGCACATCACGCCTCCTAGTCGTACCGCTTCACCCGGAAAATCTTGCACAGATGCAGGCGCAGTCGGTTGATCCAGCGAGCTCAAGCTCGACATCTCATGCGGGGCCTGACGATGTCTTTGTCGATGTCCCACTCAAGCCCATCGTCCGCCTAGAAGAGAGCGTGGTCAATCGGATCGCGGCAGGCGAGATCATCCATCGGCCGAGCAATGCCCTCAAAGAGCTGATCGAGAACAGTTTAGATGCAGGCTCGAGGCTGATCCGCATCACGCTCAGGGAAGGAGGAATGAAGCTGCTACAAATCCAGGACGATGGTTGTGGTATCCGACCTCAAGACTTGCCGCTTCTCGCCGAACGTTTCGCCACTTCAAAACTCCGAGATTTTGCGGATCTATCCCAGATGACGACTTTTGGGTTTAGAGGCGAAGCGCTGGCTAGTATTAGCTATGTGAGCGCATCTATGCGCGTAGTGAGCAAGACGAGAGACTCGGATTGCGCGTACGGAGCTTGTTATGCCAATGGCGGGTTGGTCCCGCCCAAACCGGGCCAGAGCTCTGCTCCGAAACCTTGCGCTGGAACGAATGGGACACTCATCACTGCTGAAGACCTCTTCTACAACGTCCCCCAACGCAAGAGAGCTCTCAAGAGTGCAGCCGAAGAGTACAACCGAGCGCTGGACGTGGCTGCTCGGTATGCCGTACACTACGGAGGTCGAGGCGTGGGCTTCGTCTGCAAAAAGGTGAGCGCCGTCTGGCGCGAAGCTCATCACGTCCATTTGGCAGGTTTGCAACTGCGCAGGCGCTAAGCGTGTAGCTGCCCTCTGCTCGCTCACAGGCTTCCTCAAACGCCGCAGACTTGAGCGTTTCATCCTCTCCTTCTACTACAACGCTGGATGTGATAAGGACACTACACGGTAGCTCCGTCTCGCGCGAGCTAGTGCAGCTGAAGCTCAGCCAACATCCTGAGCTCAAGTTCTCCGTTGAAGGATACATCAGCGGTGCGAATTGGAGTGCCAAGCGGACCACCTTCCTCTGCTTTATCAATCGTGAGCGCACTTTGCCATTTTCGTTGACTGCAGCTCAAAGACGTACCGCAGCGCTGCTAAGCGGGCACTTCACCCTTGCCCAACCCCTAAAAGATCGCTCAGTGGACTGTCCAGCACTCAAACGCTCTTTTGAAGCGCTATATGCCGCCTACCTCCCCAAAGGTGGGCACCCATGGATCTACATAAGCTTGGAGATCCAGCCTGATCAAGTGGATGTCAACGTGCATCCCACAAAGCGAGAAGTCAGTTACAGCATCGAATAGCAGCCGAGCAGGTCAGACTGATCTTGCAGTTTCTCGAAACAGGTTCACTTCCTGAACGAGGACGAGATTGTGGAAGAGGTGTGCTCGCTGGCTCAAGAAGTCTTGGCAGGAGCGAATGCTAGCAGAAACTTCCAATTCAGCGTGAGCTTCGCTGAGGGTTCGAGGATGGAGGATGTGATCAAGTTGCTGACGTGCGGGATCGACTGCGGTTCTAGCAAGCGCTGCTTTCTGGTGCGAGCGATGCTGATCAGCCACGAGCAGCGGTCTCCCATGCTGCTTCAGATGGTGCGTGCCTTTGGCTCTGATGCTCTAGACAAAAGACACGTGTATTCTCACACAACCAGCTCGTTCACCCAGCAGACAATGCCACGCCCGCAGTGACGCATCGAAACAGACCTCCTCAGCACATGATACGGACCGACAATTCCGATCAGAATTTGCTGGGCATGGGCTTCACCCAAATGCTCTCTTCACAGGCTCCGGGCGAGGTTGATAGCTCGCCCGAAGAGGATGCCCCAGCACAAGACGACGCGTCGGTTGGCGGCTACAGACCTGTTGACGTACGGCAAAGCGTCAGAAAAGCTCCTCAGGCTGTGGCCGAAAGCGAATGCTCTTTGACCAGTGTGCGCGAGCTGCGCGCCCAGATTGTCAAGGTCAGACACGTTGGTGAGCATCATCGTACACGGTCTGTCCATTTTCCTTTGGTAGAGGTGTTTGAGTGGAGAAAGACAAGCTGATTCCTTCATCCACGTTTCAAACTTTCAGCTCTCACTGAAGTACTGAAGAATCACACCTTTGTCGGCGTGGTCGATCCGACAATGGCCCTCACACTCATACAGCACGAGACCAAGCTTTACCTGATCAATCATGCAGCGATCATGTGAGTTTCACCTCCGTCCTCGGCCCGTGCAAAGTCGCTTGGTCGTTGCAAGCAATGCTCTTGACCCTGATCTCACCTTCGTACAAATCTAGCGAGGAATTTGCGTATCAGCTTGTCATGCGTCAATTCGGAAGCTTTGCGACACTGAAGCTCGACCCACCACCCGACATCAGGAGATTGATTCGGATCGCAGCAGATCTTGAACCGGATATCGAGGAAGCTGGGATGTCCATCGACGAGATCGTCGAGGTGCGTACAAGCTCGATGAGGTTGCTCGAGTCTCTCTGCAAACTCATTTCGCTGCCACTTCCTTTCGCGCAATGCAGCGAGTCATGACGATCTTGATCGACAGAGCAGAGATGCTCGAAGAGTACTTCTCAATCCGCATCGATACTGGAGATGCTACGCTGAGAAGTATCCCTGCGCTGCTTCCTGGTCAGGCCAGCATGCCGCTGGAACGACTGCCCACCTTGATGCTGCGTCTTGGACCTCAGATAGACTGGGAGGACGAAAAAGGCTGCTTCGAGAGCATCGCGCGAGAGATTGCTTTTGCTCACGTGCCCTTTTGCGCTGGATCGGCGGATCATGGCCAGAACATATCGAATACGCCCAGGAGAGAGATGCAGATCGGCGAGGACCAAGTAGAGACGGAGCGCGCACTGACTGCGAAGCATGCTAAAGATGTGTTTGATGTCCATCACGTCTGGATGGCAGCAATGAAGCGCACGCCGTTCAATGCGCCCAAATCGGTGAGATGATCTGGCACTACATATCTGGCACTACATCACATGACGTTGCACTGCCACTCATTCTCGAGGTCTACTCCCTCTTTCAAATTCGCTCTGCAGCTTCTGGAGCGCGATGTGGTGCAAGTTGCCAACTTGCCAGATCTATGTAAGCTCTTGCGATTGTCCCCATGCACAGTGCTTCGCGGCTAATTACAAGAGTATGACACTTTTGGTAGATCGTGTCTTCGAAAGGTGCTAGAGGGATGTATCGGTCTCTGCAGGTCGGATGAGAAAGACCGTGCACATCGAGCTTTGCAGCTGATGTGAGCCCAGAAACAGAGGAGCGACTAACAACGACAATCTGATTCATCAACGAGTCTCAAGGGTGTAAAAGCTGTATCATGTATCATAAGTCGAAGTATCTGAAATAATTGCCTTCTCGAACGGTCGAGAAAAGAACTGCTCTGAGGATCAGAGCGGAAATAACGAGCCATGCGCGATGCGCCCACTTCTTATCCGCTGGATCAAGCTTCATATTGGCTGACATGGAGAATACTTCTTGTTTGTTTGCTTGCCGTACCCATAGAAAATGGATTCAAGGGGAACGTCGAGGGTAGACGTGCTCGCAAAATTCCGCTTAGGCGTGGTAGAACATCTTGGTCTTCGGGGCTGCACCGGCGGACGTAGACGACGTAGAGGATAGACGAAGACTTTCGTTGAAGTCACTGATCCAGGAAAAATCCGATGAAGATGTCAGCTCGCGGCGACGGTCTTCGGGTCGGATTGGCTCGGGTGCGCCTTTCAAATCCATCGTCGAAGGTAGAGTTTTCTTCCACAAATTGGCCGCACCGCTGTTGTCGGGGTGTGGGGTGGAAGAGCTTCGACGCCGGACGAAGTCTTGTGCAGACAGACCTTCACCGCTTGATGCTCCAGAGAAATGTTGCTGACCGCTGTGAAGATTCCCATGACTCAAGCTGGAGTCGATGACAGCGCTCTGGCCAAAGTCCATGGCTTTCTGAAGAGACTTGCTGCTGATCGGAGCGGTCGTTGTTTGGGGCAAAGTAGCCGAGGATGGCCACGCATGGGTTTCGAGCATGTTTGAACGCTCGGTGACCTTACCAGGAGAAAGTCCCACTCGAGCAAGCAGAGGCGCACCGCTGCGAGGGATGTCAGTGGTGGGCTGGGTCGCGGCAGCGCTTGCAGCCGTAGTCTATCAAAGAAGCAGGAGTCATGAGACTGTTTCAATCTCTTGCAGAACTGATACACGTATCGAGAATCCAATCAAACTTACATGAATGAAGCAGCATCGCTTGGCGTACGGACACGTGCTGCGAAAGATCAGAACGAAAGCTTGATCAGGAACAGAGGTTCAGTTCCGCATCAGTTTCGTTCCTGCTTACCCAAACCTTTCGAAGGTTCTGTGTTGGAGAAGGAAGATCTCGATCAGCACCCTGGGACCCACATCCGCCGCCTATTTGTTGCGCCTTGACGACGTACCTGCACGGCTCTGTCGTTAGCAGCGGACAAGGAGGAGATTTTCGCTTCAGCACGATTTGCAGCCAAGCCGGGTGCTTTATAAACCTCACCAGTCTTGTACTGTGAGGGAGAGTGGCAGAAGAGATGGTGTCAGCACGCGAAGATAGTCTGGGCGCTCGCGACTGACCTTTGCGTGTCGTTCAATTGGTCTCAACTCATGGGGACCGTGAGCAAATTGACACTGTCGCCAACGTTCCGGACGCTGTCAGCGGTAGGTCTTCAGGAGTCAATCTTCACCTCGCACCTTGCTGCAAGAGGCAAGAGGCAGAGGATGTCAGTGCGACGTCCATGAAGACTGGAGAGGTCATGCAGCTGCACTCACTTGCCGTATCTGCAATCCCCGCGCTCTTCCCAGCTTCGGCACTGCGGCAAGATCATCGTCGAATATCAGCCAGGGAAACGTCAAGCCACAGCAACAAAGGGCGCACCAGCTCGGTCTTGTACAGCTGACGGTAACAAGAAAGTGACATATCAGTCAAGAGCAGGAAAAGAAGACAATTGTGCACGCTTACCCCAAGTTTGCCTGCAGAGTCGGAGTGGAGCGATCGTCAGCGCGCGCAATGGGCCGGAAAGGCGAGGCTCGACTAACGATTGTAAGGGCTTGGTCCTCCATCTACTCTGCCATTGTTGTGAGGCAGTCTTTGATTCGACAATGTCTGCGAATCAGCTTGCTCTTGCCAAAATTTGAGCAAGTGGAGATTTTCCAGTAATTGTTGGTGGTGCATCTGCTCGCTTTGCACTTTTTGGAGTGTCATCCAGGCAGCAGCTTCTTCGACGTGATCTTGCCTGACGAGAAGGCTTGGTGCTGAGACCGGAGATGGCCACGCGTTACGACCTATGCTGTACTGGGCGCCGTCATCGGTGTAAAGGCCGAGGGCATTGTGATTGAAAGTTGTGCAGATCGTAGCAGCGCGGTCGTGTGCTGGCCCAGTTGCCGGAAGTTGGGGCACATCACCATGGAATGTAGGGCTGAAAGACCTCGCGCCGATAGTATGGCCTGTGAGCAAGGGATTAGGTGTTTGAGGGCTGTCAGAAACTTGTACCGATGCCGAAGCGGGGCTCTCTCTGCTGAGGTGCGGCAAAGCAGGCGAGGCGCCTAGACCAGAGTGGAATGCTGATCTGCTATTGAGTTGTGTCGCAGAGTTGGGTGAGGCTCGTCGAACGGGCTCAAATGTCACACCCTGCTGTGCTGCTAGACGCAAAGGACTAATTGCTGGGCGTCGAGACGATGCTGCAACGGCGGTACTATCCATTTGCGTGGCTTGTAGCGCTCCGAGACGTTCGATCGCTGCAGCTCTCGCGCAGACGAAGCTGGAAGGACTCGAAGTTCCGATGGTGGGATCCAGGTCGTCAAAGCGAGCTCCAGATGCGTCCGAACTGGCTTCCAGAACATCCTCTCCGAGGTAAGGCGATTTGCGGGGCTGGAAAGGAGGAGATGGAAGGTTGCGCCACTGTTCAGCATCGCCTTCGTCGGCTTGCGGCAAATCGCGAAACCACGTAGCGAAGTCGTAGGTGGAGCGAGACGAGTATGTTTGCACGTTGTCAGGCAGACTGCTAGCTTCTGTGGTGCGACTCTCGAGAAGCTGATCCTGGGATACAGAGTGCTGTTGCGACTTGAAGAGATTCGGATCAAGATCGTACACTTCGCCGAGGGGACTGACTAGAGCCCCTTGTGGCTCCAAATACCAGCCAGATTGGGCGTTTGAGAGATCTGAAGTTGCAGGCATGTTGAGGCCAAAGGTCTCTCGAGGCGGCAAGCAGAAAGGTGCCACAGACTTTGAGAGTGTGGTCCGGGGGAGGGGTATCAGCATGGAGAATAGCGTTGTCGTCTGGCTCCGAGGTTCTTCTATATAACTCAAGAGCCAAGACGATAGCACTACTCTTACGCCTGCCGGGAAGATTGGAAATGCTGCTTTTTGTGCAGAGGTTGCTGTCGTGCAGCAAATCATGCGCTTTGAGATGCCCAACTGCATTCACAATCGCTAGCCATTCAGCTGCGATAGACTGACCTGATCTTGACAATCAAAAGCCATACGTGTGATGCGGTGCGCCTTCCGGCAGAATTGCGATGGCGCAAGAGCGAGGGCGCTGAAACCAATTGAGAGGGACCCGCTGCAACTTTGACTTGGGCGAGTCGCTGAATGTCTGATGGTATTTCCATGCAGCAAGAGGATAGGCGGGTGTGGATTGAGATGCTTGGCTGCCAGCACACGATCTGCATCACTTGCTGTCGACGACAGGTCAAGCAAGTTGAGTCGCTGCTCTGCTGCTGCTTGACGCTCCAAAGAATAAGATACACAGCAAGAATTGGCTCGACGTTGGTGTGGTCAGTGGTGTTCTGCCAAGAAAGTTGGACTGTCTCGATACTCCGCTTCTCCGAAGGGCAGAGCTGATCCGTCGGGCGCCGGGACTCGTTTCCACCGTTGCTAAAGGTAATGACCAGCCAGTGTGCAGATGCTCGCTGCCCGAGTGTCGATCGAGAACGATACTGTAGCCCCGCTCCTCCGCGGGTCTTACGAGATGTGCGTCTGGTCCACTATAGTCTCGCAGCCGATATCTTCATCGGCGAAACGTGCAGCAAAGTGTGACTTTGACAGAAGGCATGGTACGAAGGGTGCGAGCCGGCGAAGCTGTCGTTCTTCTGGCTGCTGAGGGTCGAGGTGAATAAGCAGGTTGCGTCAGACGCCACGAGTTCGTGCGATGCCAGCAGCGTGTCGTGGTCCGTGATTCACGATTTCACTTGCGTTGGCAGCAAGCAATCAGATTCACGCAGGGTGATTCAGCTGCAAAGTTTAGTGCAGCTGGGTGTCGAAGGGTTGCTCCGAGGATCAGCTGTTGGCAACAAACATCCTCGATTCAAGATTGAAGAGCGTCGCATGATGCGCCGATCAGTCTTGATTTGAGGTCAGTCTGATGAACATGCAGTCGAGCTGGCCTTGACATGCTCGATCTGCTGGCTGCGCAGAGCCAATCACGAATCCTGCTGCGGCTATGCGCGCGCAAGAGCCTGCGCTACATCTCGCGGAAGCACCTACAGCCTGCTCCCCTGCGTGTTCGACCTCCTTGCCGTCAGTCTCTCCGTGCCAACGCTGTGCTGCGCAGAACGAGGCAGCCTATACGTGCACTACTCGAAGTATGCGGTTCTCTGGTACGATTGTAGGCTCCCGCCCTGCCCATGCCCTTCTTGCTTTTGATTGCGGCGCGATCTTCAAGCTGCCCTTCTCTGATGACGGACGGCTGCATGGCATGCAACCCACGCACGTCCAGAGTTAGAGGATATACATATATAGCGCTTGAACTCCATGAGTTTCAGCACAGCCCTCTCCCATGCAGCTAGATTGTGATTGCCGAAGGCGCGGCCCGAGGTAAATAAGAGTCAAAGTGGCCATATTTGCTTTCATGCACTCGATCTTGACTTTTCTCTCCAGGGCGCGCAGCAGCGCTACACCAGTCACGAGAAGAAGGAGTGGTGTCTGCTAGCTAGGTGTGACCGAACATGCCTTGTGCAGGCTTTTTTTCTGACATTCACGCAGAATGTCGTGAGTGACTGATGATTGCTGAAGATAAAGATCCGCAAGTGGGCGCAGTGCACATGTGACGAAGCCATTGTGTCGGCCTCACAATCTAGGGTCCTCAGTCGTGAGTGCTTTCCACTCGGAGATGAGCAGTCGTCGCTTCTGTCAAGTATGCGATCAAAGAGAGCAGCGATGCTCCATGCATAGTCGAGCCGGTGCTGGGGGGTCGGTCGAGCACGTCAGAGTTGGTTGGTTAATTCACATTCGTGATTGAGCCTTGCGCTATGTTCCATTCTTCTATTCTGATTGCATTCATGCAACATTTGTTTCAGAGGCTGCGCGAAAGATACGGCCAAGGTTCAGCCCAAAGCAGATTTCGCATGGATCTTTTCGATCACGCTTATTTAGGCATTGACTCACTCACATCGAAGGGGACGAAGCACATTGATATGCGCGAATCGAGAGTCACGAGCAGCGAATGAAGACCAAGCAATCAAGTCGTGCCATTTGTTTCGTCGCTGGGCGTCGAAGTGGGTCTTGAGATCACAATTGCTGCTTGCTTTTGACGTGAGCAGCAGCGGCGACAAGACATGAGTGGTATGCCCGGTTTGCGGTGTGTCATCAGAGCTATGTATAGACCAAGCTCAGTTTCGCCGCGATGAGCTGTATAGATGCTGGCGCTGATCCGCTGTACGGACTTTGAGGGCTGAACAGCGTGCCATACAGCATGTGAGTGCTGTGAGTCTTGAGTCCTTTCCATATACCTGTGTAGCGTGTTGTTTGTGCGCGCGTCAGCTCGACAGACCATGGGCAAGTCGCTGCTGCCAGTTCGTGTGGTAGGTATAGCGCGGAGCCGCCAGATGACAGCTGTAAGCTGACATATATTTGTCCTCCAATCGTGAATGATGAATCTGAATCAGATCACGAATCGTCAATCACAATCTTGAAAGTAGAGCGTCGGACTCGATCGGTCGACGACTGCGTGGTTTGCTGTTGCCCCCGGGCGGGTCACTTGCGATGAATGTTGCTGATGCACATAGCTATAGTGGCGTCAAAGTGGACAAGACTCGATAAGGCAGCCTTGACCTGCGCCACAACGCTGAATTGAAAGCTGCGGAAGGAGCTGAGCCTGAGTGACGAGATTTGGAGCAGATTGGTCACCGTCCATGCATGCAGCTATGTATAGTCGTGATACCAGTCGCCAAAGCTTGAGTGGAAGTGAATGGTGAGTACGTGCCTTTGAGACCTGTCCAGATTCATCAGCTACCTCGCACGAAGACGTTTTGACGGTTCCCACGCAGTCAATCTTCCACCGTGGCTGCCCGGTCGAGTCACTGCTGTGCTCATGCTTTTCTGACCTCGGGCCTCTCTGTCCAAAGGCTTGTTGCGACTCGACGCAGAGTAGGCTTCTTCAAGGCAAATCGAAGCCCTTGGTGCGCGACTCGACACAGCTTTTGACTCGTGCGCCCTACGCCCAGCCTGATTGATATGAGCCACGCGTCACGATGATGGCCATAAGACGCTTGGAGCGACATCACTCTGCGTGAGGTTCTGCCGTTCATACCGGACTTGAGATGGTGCGAGGACACAAGAAAGCGAAAAGAGCGTGCGACCAGATGGAGTCTTGAATGCTCGTGCACCGGGCAGTGCTTGGATGCACGGAGAGCCCTCGAGACTCGAGACTCGTCCGGCCTCATCCACTTGATGCGCGTTTGTGTCTGCTGAAGCTTGGCCGCGAGGAATGAGCCGTGTGATGCATGAGCAGGGTGTGGCTTTGACTCATTCGTGATTGCTGCCCCGCTCGACTACATCCATATATGCACGCATTGAGGTTTCTTGATGCTGTACCCGTATTCAGGTTCTTGACTGCGGAAGCTCTTTGCCTACGCGGCGTCCTCTGGACGAGGAGTCGAACAGCCCGCGTGCTGAACCCGCAGGATTCGCCGCACAGCCAAGCAAGTATCACTCCCTTGGGGTGACGATCGGGTATCGTATTTACCGACTGCTGCGTAAGCATGACTTGCTGCAAAGGCAGAAGCGAGCGGCCACGACTTGCGCCTGCCTTGCGCGTATATACGTGATGTGGATGATGGCGGTCTTCGCGCGCGCCGACAGGCGCGGTGATATGCATGCTCTCTGACCAATTTGGCTGCGCATTGCGAAGGCGCACAAAGGTGTGCGTGCTGCTGCGCAGACACGGTGAGGGGCCGTAATGATGAGGGAGACGGGGAATGCATGCAGATGAGAGCCCTCTCCGCCTTGCAACCACAAGAACCTTCTCGAGCTTCTCTCACCCCTAGCTCTGCAGTCGTGAGTGGTGCGAGCGGTAGGCGTACGTTGAGACAGACGACTTTGCACAGCGCGCGCGCAGCTATTGGCACGGCTCACGCGCTGCAGATCTGATACTGTATGCAGCAGAGATCAGATGCGATTAGATCGTGGCGGGCGGGCGGACATGCGAGCTCCGCTGCACAGGCAGCTCTGGTCGTCGTGAGTCCATCCACCCGGCCGACCGTGTGTGTGCACCGCACCTTTGGCCGGCGATTCGCAAAAACTGCAACTCGAAGCATGCTCGGTCTAGCTTCGCAATCAGAATCGAACATGGTGAATGCCGGGCAGCAAACCTGTTCACCTCAGAACCCGGCGGCAGGCACATTCAGGCTGGGGCCAGCTCAGAAGCTGGCCAAACATCTTTCCGCTCGCTACATGCTCGACTCGAGAGCCGCCGGCTGCGAAGTGATTTTCAGTCAATCTCGTGTCGCTCCTTGGAGGGGATGAGTCTGGATTTGTGAGGTGAATGAGTAAAGCATGCATCGAAGAGCCCCCCCCCACCGCGCAATTCTACCGCCGATGCTGGCAGAGCGCAGAAATTTGCTTCAATGGGAGACCCACTAGCGGCTGCGCGACGAAGTGCGATGATGGGCTCGATAAGCAGACGAAAGCCAAGCTTGGCCGCATGACACACCCGCTGTGGTCGAAGGCGTCGGACAGACGAACATCACTTGCATCTCTCACTGCGCTAGCCTTTTCACAAGCGCCACGATGCGCCTTCACCAGACTGACTATATACAACGAACGACAGACGAACGAACGCAAACTCAGCGCTCTCCTCTACGACTGGCTTTTGCGCGCGATCCTCGACAGCCACACCTGCTGCTGCGTATAGTGCATGCAAGCCTCGATGTCGACCTCAGCTCAGGAACAGAGGACCATTTATAATCTTGAGTCTCACTTAGGTCGAGGCCCAGCAGGCAAGGGCTGATCTGATGCAGGAACGTCGCTTGTGGCGAGATGAACGAACAAATTTTCAATCAAATGGCCTTGCTGCAACGCTACCCCCCGTATATGGAAGCAAGCCCAGCATCTCGTTTGCCTCTCACGTCCATCGGCACGACATCGCTCCCAGCACTCCTCCGGCCAGCGCTCCTTCCATGCATCGCGGTGTTTGTCGTACACAGGCAGCAAACATCTGATCAACTTTCAACCTCCGCAACACATCCCTCAGTCTGCTGCAAGCCACCACTATACAGACATTTCGTTCCCGTGGGCACTGTAGAACGACGTATCCGCCCGCCGGATGTAAAGCCGCTTTGCCGTAGGCAGTCAAAGCGCAATTCTCCGGGCTTTGATTCTCAACTTCTGATACGCTGTGCAAGGTTTCGGCTCGACTGTCATTGGACAAGCTGCCTTAGCGCAAAACGTACGAGCTAGGGTACAAATAAGTAGGAAAAATACGAGTCGTTGTTCAATTCCTACGCAACATCCTGCTTCCCTCTGCTCTCTGCTCGATTTAAGTTTGCCCCGATCCGCCGACTCCCTCCTGCAAGTATGGGCTACCCGTGGCAACTCGACGAGGAGAGCCTCGAATACATTGAAGCTCTCACACCCGAGGAACAGCCATTGGCGCTGCAAGCAAACAACGACTTCAATCAGTGAGTGGACGCAGGCATGTCATGCCGGAAAGCGGTCGCAGATGCTAAACGGCTTTTTGTCCGTGTCCATAGACAATCACTCTTGATTCCGTCTATCTTCGTCTTCGTCATCCTCGGCGGCTTTGCGCTGCTTGTCCTGGGCGCCGCATTCCTCCGTCTCCTCAATTGGTCGACTTCTGGTCGTCTCTACAAATTGGCGCCCAAATTCGTTTCCAAACACATCGTCGATGCGCCGCTTGTATCAAGCCGACATGCATCGCCTGTCCCCATGACTCCCGGTTTCGGCAAGTCGAAGACAGCACAAGGCAAAATGCATCCACTCTCCATCGCCTTGCCCTTGCGAGGGCAGACGGTCATCTTGGCCCTGCTCGTCTTTCTCAATTTGCTCGGCATCTGCGCTTTTTACAAGACCGATGTCAACAACTACTACTGGCCCGGCGACACGTTCATCCAGAGCTGCCGATATCTTTCTGACCGTGCCGGTGTCCTTAGTCTTGGGCAATTGCCTCTCGTCATCTTGCTTTCGGGACGCAACTCACCGGTGCGCGCTTTGACCGGACAGGACTTTACCACCGCGATGATGTACCACCGCTGGGTCGCCAGAATAGTCGCCCTTCAGGCTGTCATTCACTCCATCGGCTACACTGTTTACTCCCTGCACTACGGCAAAGCAAACCTTGCAACAGCTTTCGCAGACCCTTACTGGCGGTGGGGAGTCGTGGCAACAGTCTTTATGGCTGTGATGATCTTTCAGAGCATTCGCATGCTCCGAGAAGTCTGCTACGAAGCTTTCGTACTGATCCACATCGTCTTTGGCGTCCTCACACTGGTCGGCACCTACTACCACATTGCCCTCCTTGAGGCTTCGTCCTACAAGCTTTTCATCGACTTCATCTGGATCTCGACTGCCTTCTGGGTCTTTGACCGCGTTGTACGTCTCCTCTTACTAGTGTTCATCAACATCGACGTCACTCGCAATAGCGGCGCTTTCTTCACTCGCGGCACCATCTCCCTTGCCAGTGGCTCTGGAGACAGCGATGAGGATCTGTTGCGCGTGCGCATCTGGCCATCCGGCCCAATGCGCAAGCGCTTTGCGGCTCTTGCACCTGGATCAGACATCCTGCTTCACGTGTCATTGCTCGAACCCATGACTTCACATCCCTTCTCCGTCATTGCTTCTGGCACCGACGCAAAGGGTCTCTATGCTGACATGCTTGTCCGCGTTCGCAAGGGCATGACTCAAAGGGCTCAAAAGAAGCTCAGGAAGCTCATCGTTTCCGAGGGACCTACGGCCAGCTTCGAGACGCTGATGTTCGTGGAAGGACCGTACTCCGCAAAAGTAGAGGTGAGTGTCATAGTCAGAAGGGCGCAGACGGTCAAGCGCTAGCTCTGACCTTGTCATCGCCACCATTTCCATCGCAGATCTCTGAGCATGATGGCGGTGCGCTCTTGGTGGCAGGTGGTGTCGGTATTGCGCACACTCTGCCCATTCTCTGCGAGTCGATCAAAGCCGAAGCTGCTTGCAATGGTGGCAAGACCCAAGGCGACGCTGGCGAATCCAGCGGCGCTGCTGCACAACGCACTGTCGAGATGCGCTGGATGTGCAAGTCCGCTGCCACTTTCGATGTCGCCCTGCCTTACCTAGAAGAAGCCGTGCTGCAGCTACGTGCTGCTCGCGCGAGTGGCACCGCGACGAAGCGCACGGCCTTCCGTGTTCATCTCTGTCGTACAGAAAGCTCGAGCAAGGAGGACGTCTCTGAGAAGGACGCGGCATCTATAGACTCGCCAAGCGCCACCGATGAGAAGGCAGCACCGACAGACGTGCCGGAGCTCGGCAAAGAGGTGCCTCACACGCAAAACCTGTCCTCTTCCGCGCACGCGCGCTTCGACGCCCTCAAGCCCGAAATTGACTTTCGATGGTCTGTTGGAAGAACAGAGATTGGGGAAGCAATTTCGAGCATCAAGTCGGAATCTCACTTGTTTGCGTCTGGACGAAACCCAACGTTCTGCGTCGCTGCTTGTGGACCTCCAACGCTCCTGGACGATGCCAGAGCTGCCGCACGCGCTGCCGACGTCGAATATGAAGGCGCACCTTTTGCTTGGTAAAGCCGTCACAGGAAGAATCCGATTCGATGGTGTTCTCAACTCCCAGTTCGTACCCTCACCTCTAACTTCTCCTCCGCCCCCCCCCCCT